>PVYE01000062.1:420-11966 GCA_002995055.1 Rhizopogon rudus | reverse complement strand
ACGATACAGGGCGTTGGGAATCATGTCCGTGGTCTGTAGCTGCTCTCACAAATGGTACTGAAGCTTTTGGCCTCGTAGGTAATCCATGAGTATCTTCCGAAGTCAGTGATCCGCTTGAGTCCCGGCGCAGCCTGGGACGGAAGGCTTGGGAAAAAAGGGTGCCAACCCGAGTCCTGCTCCTGACCTCCAGAAGGTCATATTGAATGATCTCTTCGAGATCTGGTTTAGTCGTCGATTTCCACAATATGCGATCACACCTTCGACGAACTGCATGAACAAAACGTGACTCACGACTCAGAACGCACACTTACCAGCTTGGCACACGTTGCTTCGCAGATGAGTCGTAAACAGCCCTCTCCCCATCTTCCTCAGACGCATCGTGGATAGGTACCGACTTGACAGACATACCCCGAGACGCAGGCCGAGGCGTCAGATATGCTCGGTCCTGGGGGTCCAGAAGCACTGCCTTCTTTGGCGCCTCAGGAACCACCATGTCCACCGACGCTATAGATGACGATGGCGGCTCTCTGGATATCACAGGCACGTCCGCTAAATTCTGCTTCCGCAACCACTTCTTCACTGGAGCCGCAGGCGGCGACAGCGAAGGCGCCACCAACGCCTTCCACCGCGCCTTTGCCTTATGTGCAGCACTGGCAAGTGCAGCTCGCCCTCCCTCGTTAACAGCAGGACTTGAGCCAAATGTATTGAAATAGCGTTCATCGTCATCCTCCGTCACGTGTTTTGACTGGACAGAGTTCCACGTGGACGACACAAGAGAGAGAGCCTCGCCTTCGTCTTCCGCGTCCTCATCGTCACCAGTGGTGCCCGCGGCTTCAGCTTCAGCTTCAGTAATGTCCCTGTCTTTCTCCGCTCCGCGTTTGCTATGCCTCCGGATAGCTCTACTCTTCGACCGCCTGAACACATCATATTTGAATGTCGGAGGAAAGTTGATCGGAGCTTCATGAAATCCACTGAACGCTGTGCCCCCCTCCATTTGTTTTTTCAGCTGGTCGAATGCAAAGGCTTGTGCATAGTCTGGATATCATTTCAGACTTGAAAACAGATCGAGTCGGACCAAAAGGTCTATACCTTTTCTAGAAATCAGCCAGTCCGCATGAAGACGCGTGATGTCAAGGCGGAAGTTAAGATCACCACAGAGGAATGTAAAGTCAAATTTATCAGTGATATCTGCAAGCAACATGAGTTTAATCTACCATGTAGATTACGTCGCCATACCTTCGGCCATAAATCGTGGATCATCGTGGTCCAGAAAATCATCCACGGCCAATTCAGCCTGGAAGAGTAGTTGGCCAGAATGAAAAGTCCACAGAATGAGTATTACCTTTATTTTGGCTAGGTTCGCAAGACGGTGGTGAACCTTTCCTTCGTGAGCTGCCCAAATAAAAGTCGGTTTTATTCCTATCTAGACGAATACAAGTGACACTTACCAGTCAAGTGAGCGTTCAGAAAGAGGAAGGTTGTGCCGTCGATCTTTAAACTGATGCCTACACCACCTTTATTTCCGACACGTCCACCGATCAGACCAGCCGTGACCGCAGACTTGGAAGTCCCTTTAGGTATCTGAGCATGACACACATCATACTGCTGATGACAGCGTACCGCTGACCAGGTCGCGCGCATCTCTATGCACGTATACAGCAAGGTATAGTCCCATCATTCGCTCCTTGATCAGCGGAACATATGGGCCTTTATCCTGCTCCTTGATCGTTACGCGACGATGTAAGGAGTACCTCTTCGGGGGAATTGTAAGGTCTGTCAGGGTCGAATCGTCATTTGCTGGTGGGACCGCTTGTGATCGGTGGCACAACCAATGCTCCAGAGTGGATGTCCAGCTTGCAGGTTGCTGCACCACTAGTTCCTCTTGTAGATCATCTGAGCTTTTCCATCCCCGCACTACTTCATCTCTATCTTTGTCTTTCCGCCGCGAATGATGTTGAAATTTTTCAGGCTCCTTATCGTCGCATTTCTCCTTCTCCCGGTCTTTGTCCTTGGTATGGTTTTCCTTTAGCCGAAAGCCTGCGCCGAGCCCCATCGGTATCCCTGTACGTGTCGCATGACTTGACTTGATGTAACTCTCCTTGGTACAACATTTACGTACCAGAGCTGCTGGGACATTCCTGCCCTGCGCTTGACCGTTCGTCAGTATGATTCGGAAATTGTAATGAAGCAAACTGCTTACACAACGACGAGATGATACGGATGAGCTGCATCGGAAGGCAAGGTGGGTAAACTGGGATGCCCACCTGTTTTACGACGGTAAACATGAGGGTTGACAACACCAAGCAACTCGTCTAGGTCTCCCTGTGTCGAGTTCAGCTTCAGGGTGAACCTCACAAGGTCTTTTCTGACCTTGGGCAATGAATCATGCATGTTCCATGTCAGTATGCGAACTTTAATGGATTTTGAGAGCTTCTTGGCTGGAGAAGCGTTATATAACTCTTCCTGGTGCAAGTTTGTAGAAGTGGCGGATGCAGGCGAAGCAGGAAATAAAGCCTGCAATCGAGCGAGGACAGTTTGCTGAGCTGTTAGAAGTGATGAGTTGTGGGATAGGTGCTCTCAGCTTGACAACAGACCTTGACGCGTAGGGCGAGAGCCATGAACACTTGGGGGTATTGGTGAATCTACCTGCTGTGTCGTTGCTGCCATACTGACAGCGATCTACTGCTCACCCAAGAAGAGTGGCAGTATGCTGCATGGAGCGTTGGCAGCTGGCACTAAAGTACGTTACAGTTCCCGATTATGTAAGACAAGGGTTAGTTGTAGGTTTTACTAGTCCTTATAAGTACTACTTAGTAGTAAGTAGCTACTAAGGTAGCCTTGAGGTAGCCAGTGTTTAAATAATAACTGTAATATGACTATTAGTACGACCAGTTATGGCTCAACTTAAAGCTTCAAATTTCAGAGAGTTCCAACCGGTTTTGCGCAACAGTCAGGGGTTTGTCATACACAATGCCCTAACTCGTGGCATCGCGGCATGCCTCAACGGCCATGAGTGCACACCATTAAGTAGAAAGCTTTGTGTTACCTCGATTACTTAAATCCAACGTTGATGGCCCCATTAGCAGCAACATAAAGGTGTAGCCTGCCTTTGCTGAACTATTAGAGGTTGTCATACCTCGCTAAAAATCACTCTGGAGCGACTTGAGCTCTGCAGTACTGCGTTGAAGAGCTCCCGAACTTCTAATCAGCCTTGCAATGATTCAGTGAGATACGTTCCTCTTTATGATGGCACTTTGATAGGCCAGTCATCTCCACCGTCTAGCGTAGGTCCACTAACTTATGTGGTGCAGGTCATGATAGAGGGCCTGCCTTTGGTGTCGACGCGGCGAACTTTTGTTATGGCCCAATATTGGCCTATCACATTGTTCTTCTGCCGAAGATGCGCTATCTGCGGACAAAAAGTATAACCTGAGCAAGCTGTAGATATTCTGTTTGAAACACCTATTCAACAAATATCGGACGAATTATCTGAGAAATCATACGGAGTCAGAAGAATAAGCAAGGTTCGGCACATCATCTCGGCGTATCATTGCTAAAACCTCCACATCCACCCACTCAATGTCGCCTGCTATCTCCTCGACTCTTTCCTGAAGTACGTGCTGTTAACTGATGTCGCCGCGGCCATGTCGAATATGGTTTCGCCAACCCCGAGGAAACGATCTGCAAAGGAGCGCATAGTGGGGTCTGATATGAGAGCGGTGTCAAGACTAAAGAATGGGCAAGCCGATAAGCAATAACAAATACGATGGGCCATGTCAATGTTGCTGGGCGGGACATCGGGCAAGAAACACTCACGTAAATCCACTTGACCGCCGGATCCCGGCGACTACAGTCGATACTAAAACTGCGTCTACAGCATAATGCACAATTCTGCCCAGCGCCATGTCGTTATAATAATTGTGTCAAGCAAGATAGAGCTTGGGGGTGATAGTGGACAGTGGGGAACTTCTGAGAATCGTGTGCAGCAGGTTCAGCGATGGCGAAGGCGTCCGAAAAAGGCAACTTCACTACTTACAGTCGTGCCAGTGACTTGCAATATTTTACTAGTCGACGTACGCAGGGTTTTACCTATGATCACAGGTGCTATTCTCAGAGGTCAGAAAGTGATTCTGGTTCCTTATCAAGCCGAACATGTTCAGGTAAAACTGGTCGACTGATCTTCTGCTACATTACATGACCTTGGTTCACCCTGATTCCAGCAATATCACCAATGGATGTCTGATCCAGTTCTGAGACAGTTGACTGCCAGCGAGCCTCTGACTTTAGATGAAGAATATGACATGCAAAGTGAGTTTTATATCAAATAGGAAAACCAACCTTTAGAGTGGTGATCGGGATTTTATCCACAGAGAAATGGCAAGATGACCCAGATAGTGATTCATCTGTTCCATTATTCAACGCAGCGTATATTTATGCCGTGCTGCAGAGCTCACATTCATAATTCTTGCTCGGGAGAACGACGAGGATCTGTCGGCAAACCGCATGGCTGGTGACATCAATCTCTTCCTCAAAGGTCGACCTGAGGATGATGATTTCGAGGCGGAAGTAGAGATCATGATAGCAGGTATCTTATTTACACCTGGTCATACTGCGCACATGTTGACATTCCATCAGAACTGGCTTACCGTCGCAAGGGGTTCGCACTGGAGGCCCTTCGCCTCATGCTGACCTATGTGACTCAGGCTGCACCACCATTTTCATCATGTGCTACTCTTCCCTTGCATACCCCACCGCCGCCACCACCTCTTCCAGTCCATCCTTCCCGCCTTGTCGTCCGCATATCTCAGTCAAATCAGCCGAGTATTAAGTTATTTTTGCAATTGGGTTTTGCAGTAGTGAAGGTTGTGGAAGTTTTTGATGAAGTAGAGATGCGAATGATTGAAGGTGACAATTAACCGCGGTAAATAACCACTTACAGAGGTCACTTTGAGGTGAAGCACTTCGAACCTGCAGATGATATTTGCAACACCAGCAGACCTCAATATTTCACTTACTCCTTGACATATATGTTATGGTTAACAGATAAATGAACATAAAGAATGCACAGGTTCAACTCAATCACAGTTCAAGTTTCCCAGAGCAATCATCGCCGATGATGGAAGAAGCCCCCTTCTCCACTCACTGGCCCCACTAGATTCGTTACTTCACGGCTACGCAAACCTCTCTGCTGAAGATTCCAATATCTTCCGCAGTTGCGCAGGCTCTCTGCAGCATATCATATCCGAAAGTGACAGGGAGGTTCAGAGTCAGTTTCCTGGAAGAACTATGTATTCAAGAATCCAGAATCGAAATTGACCACCTGATCACTGCTGTACCCTGCTCTTCTTCAGTATTAGTGTTCAACTGATTGCCCCTACCTCATTCATTATCATCATCTGGCCTTAGCAAGATGCCTAGCATAGGCAAAGGGTGTTAGTGACTCTAGCGGCCCTGTGTCAGACTCGTTCATTGTGATGACTACATTTCTCAGCGTTATTTGGAGAATTTTAGATTGTGCGCTTTTCGGCTCTACATAGCACACGCGAATTCATGTTGTTGGTATTACTAACAAATGAAATATAAGCAAAGGCAACGATCTCCTTTTCTGGCGAGAGGCGCAATCACATAAGTAGTACGCGCGGGGCCGTGTGGCACTCATTGACGTGAACACAACTACCACCACGAAAAGCTCAGCGACTGGAAACCAGAAACACGGTAAAATGATATCGAAGTAAGTCTGAGTGCTATATTGTCATGATATCTCACTTAAAATGTGTTTCGTTGAAAGAGACGGACGGACGTTTGGACATAATGGTGTAGAGGTTGGCACAATGTACACGAGCAAGTGAGTGCCACAGAATATTCTCATTTTCATTGCTGATGAGCCCTACTACTAGAGATGAACTACGTAAAGCGGGTGTACATGCGATGCACGGGGGTGGTATACATGGGGATCAACGCCTTGGTGCTTTCTCTGTATGCTTGTCCAGGGGGTATGAAGACAACGTCGATAACGGAAACATCATGTATGTATTAATCCTCCCTCCACCCCAGGGACTGATGTAACCTCTATTCTGTTCAGTACATACGTTGGCTCAGGTTAGTTATCGGATTTTCGGCGCTCCTTGTGTTTCCATATTAACCGTTATTCAGGTGGGAGAGATGAAGATGGAGTAAGCAAACGGAATTGTATCCTCGTTCTCTAAAGCCATAATGTCATATAGGACCAAACACATGACCAGTCTTTCAAGCACAAATACAACAAATCACTGCTTGTGAGTAATCTCATGTGTGACAGGTTGTTACTGGGATTCAATATTTCGAGCAGATCTCATATGAAACCAAACGTCCTGTGCGAGTTGTACGGGGAGCGACGGACAAGAGCTATTATGCTCCAACTACAGGGTAAGAGGCCCACGTCACTTGCTCTTTCCCAGCTTGATTGACGCTTATTCAGTTATCGTTACGACGGGCTATATGTCGTTGATGAGGTGACAAATCTTTTAGCCATGTCACGGCACATCACTCATGCATATCAGGCCAATATGGAGAAAGGAAATAAAGGCTTTGACATGTGTACCTTCAAGCTCAGAGTGAGGAACACTATGGAAGCTTACGCATGTGACTAATTTCTGTCATTCAGAGAATCGAAGAGGAAGGTCAGAAATCCATACCAACAAAGAGCACTCTCACTCTCAAAAAAATGGCAAAGATGATGAAGAATGCACGTTCCACATAATATCTCTACTCTACTACTGTTTTCTAGCTATACTTTGTTTTCAACTGTTCATGTCGAGTCTAAGTTAAGCCCATAGTGTATTATGGCACCGTTTGTACCCGTGTAATTCATGTCGATCAGCTCTGAGTCTCAGGATACTGCATGTGTGTTTGCTTCCTCAGGGAAATATGCCAATGCATTTCGATTTGTTCCTCAAGTTGTATATGCGGGAATCAGGGTATACTATCCCGGCGTTATCCCGGAGCCAGATGTAATTTAGAAATCGGAAGGACGTAACAAAAATGGGTGTGATGGTGCATAACAACACGCGTCAGCTGCAGCGGTGGAGTGGTAAGGATTCGGGGTAGAAGTCGAAAGAAGAGGCAGCAAAGAAAAGTGCCAGAGCAAAATAAGAGGGAGCAGTCAGAACCGGCAATGCAACACCACTAAAGGCACTAAAGGATCGTATGAGAAAAAAGACCGACAGGCGGACGGAGCCTCTACGCGAATGTTGTTTCAGCGAGCTATGTGACAGAGGTGATCACTTACCACCAAACATATGCACACGAAAAACGACGAATTCAGTTACAATGTTTGATAATGGCGGACCCAGGTCGTTATGACTGTTCCTCATCAGGAATTTCTCCATGCTCATCCGGGATGCTGACGATGCTTTGGGGTCGGGGCTTCGTTATAGAGACACTCTCCAACATAGTCACCATGTCTTCAATATCGTTTCCAGCTGCATCAGGGTCAGACACCGCGCCGTGCGCAATCTCTTCTGTGGCAGGTGCGACCTCTTGAGACTCAAGTGAACCATTAAAGTTGACGTTCCCGTTGGCCGACGATTCTTCGACCAGAGCTTGCACATGCACATGCACATCAGGCTCAGCAACCTGGCGAGCATCGTCCACCACCACCGCGTCAACAGGAACTTCAATATGTGGTGCATCGGGTTCCAGGGTGACTTCCACAACACTCTCCACAACCTCTTCTACAGCTGATACATCGTCACCATGATCATCAACTTCATTGTGTAAATCGGTGATTCCTTCTGAGACGATCACAGCTTCTTCTGGATCGTGTCCATTCTCAGTATGTCCGCTTTCTAGTTGATCGAGTTCATGGGTGGCACCGTTGGTAACAGATGCAGGTCGCTGCGCCTTCGCTTCCTTCATCTTTGCAGGTGCCAATCCTACTCTGAGTTTCGATGGCCCGCGGGGAGAAGGAGTAGATTCTGTGGAGGACTTGACGGTGCGGATAGGGCTGGCCGCAGGCGCAGGAGTGCGCGCCTTCGACATGGATGCAGCAGTAGGCTTGCTCAATCGTTCTGCCGCACTGCTACTTAGCGTAGCTTTCTTCACAGGCGGAGGAGCAGGTGGCAGGGCATTACGAGAGCGCGCAAGGGATGCTGCTGTAGGGGCGAACAAACCAGACGAAGGTGTCTTTGGGCGAGACACGTGAGTCGCATGCATGGCGGGGGTTTTCGGTCGAGAAGGGGTGGCAGGTGTGGATCTGGGAACTGATTTTGGCGCGGATTTGGGAGGGCTACGAACAGTGGAAGTATTGGAATTAACGGACTGTCCGGTATGCTGTGGCTTGAGTGGCTGAGAGATAGATGAAGAAAGTGAAGATTTGGGTGGAGACTTCGCTGGCGATTTGACAGATGTGGTAGAGGGGCGTGGTTTCGCAGGCGAAGTCGGGTTGATCCGTGATCCAGAGCTAGGAGTAGCCTTTCCAGCGGCTTGCTTCTGCGCGGCAGGCGGCTTGGCGGGCTCTGGGGGCACAAGGATGGCAGCAGTGATGGTCTCCGCCGGCTTCTCTGAAGTAAGTTGTGGACTCATAGACGGCGAGTTGCTAAGGGCGGCGGGAGAGGATGAGGATGGCGTGAGCACATTTGTATCTGCACTCGCAGATTTAGGTGGCCACTCCCTCCTCTCCTTTGTTTCTTCTTTCACAGGATCAGAGGCTATTTGTGACGATACACTGGTGCTGCGTGGGATCGAAGACGTCGCAGACGACGACTGGCGTTTATTCTGTTGCTCGAAGCGTCCGATGAGGTTTGCAACACTCTGACGAGGTCTCTCATCTGGCAGAGGCCTGCACGTCGTCATCATCATCGACCAGAGGCGTCAGAAGAGAAATGGATTCAGACATGGGCACGGAAAAACTTACATGGCGTGCTCTGATGAAGGTTAGAATAAAAGAACGAAGAGAAAGAAGGAAATTTACAGAGCAAGAGTATCCTCGAAAAAAGTCTGACTGGCAGATACGTTGGACGTTGATGAGACACTTCAATGAAGGTGGTGGTTGCTTTCAGCTTGATGTAACATCCGTTTTTGGTAGTACTCACTAATTGCAAAGTGACTAACCCAAACGAAAACGAAAAGGCGCTACATACGACGACTCAAATCCCGCAGCAAGTAGCATGATACTTCGTCAGGACAACGTGGTCTAATATTATTGTGATCCACAACTTTGCCAAAGTGATTTACATAACTGTACAACGTTGGCAAGCTTAGCCTGTATCGCCCAGCGTATCAACCCAGGTCCCAGTCCCAAATATCCGACTCGCTCGTAAACTCTACTGAAGTCCATAAATGAGCAGCAGCGTCCAAGTGGCGTCAGGGTTGTACAGAAAGTTGCGTAATGCCGATTCAGAAGCGTAGCCAATATTTGGCTGAGGGCCTACCGTGACGACGCACGTTTGGATGTCGATGTCATTATAAGAGCCAAGAGAATATCCCTGGATTCTTGGACCCTGCAGGCTTGGATCAGGGCATCATCCATCATGTTGCAGAATTCGTGGCAGTGCTCACAACAATTGTCAGGGAAGTAATCCAGCCTGAAGGTCTCTTTGTCAAGTACTCCAACGACAGCTTTCAGGTCCGCGCCCGTTTACTTGTGAGGGAAGGCCATTCACTTTACCCGCGTCACTTATGCTGCAATAATCTAATAAGTATTTCAGAGTCCCTCGAGCTCACCAACGTCAGAATCGAAGCCTTGCCAATCAGTGAACTGGTGAGAGAATTTATATTCTCTTATATACCATTCTATCACGATATATGAAAATTATGTCCTTGATTTTCCTCGCTAAAGCAATATAAAGTCATATAAAAGCCCCGCAATCCACGTAACTCACATAAAGGACTCACTAATTCCCTGATGTGAATATGGTTCAAATGTTCATCCACGTTCATGCAGTCAGGATGCAAGAGGATTGCCAGTCCAGTAGAATTTGGCGCTGCTTTCGGAACATATGGCAACTTGAAGTAAGGCCTGTAGACAACGGCCAGGGCTCCAACTGCACACATGACCATCGTCGCACGTACAAGATTGTAATGGTCACAAGAGGGTGCAAAATTAACGTTACACGCCTGCCGCAAGCCTACCAGGGAAGTAGGCCTTATAAGAAAGGAACGAGTTTCTTTCAAGGTCTGACTATGGGAGACTAGAAGTAAGCACGATCTATGGAAAGTAGGTTCGTGATACTGTACCATGGGACAATCAATTTTCTCGGGAGGTAATCGTGTGGGGGCACACAATTATTACCAGGTCACGGTTATATGGAGCTAGCTGGGAGTGAGCATTAAGTTGTCCCTTTGCCTTATATGCATAATATCAACGTCCCTGTACCTCTTCACTCGCGCCATTCTAATCACACTATGTAGATCCTTGCACGACGCATCGCACGCTCAATCGACTGGAATTTTCGACCAGGGCATTTTTACTGCGCTGCACAGAAGCCAAAAGCTAGTCCAACAGAAGACCCTCTTCCTTGACGTTCCTAACTGAAAATTGTGTCTGCGTGAAATAGCACTAAGCATAACGGCCTGCCTTCACAGAGCGACTTACAGCCGCCCCAGTTTCGGTTAAGATCTACAACTTCCCGTGCCAGCACGCCGCGCATAGCCCAACTATCTTTCGAGACTTCTCTTCCAACTCTCGCTATCACAGAAGAGAGAACATGAGGCTGACTATTCAACCAGAACAAGATACGGGGATTTATTGCCAACGATCTGTCAAAGGATCCACAGTGGGGTTTGAAGGGTACATCCGCTTCAGATGTCGATACTTGCGTAGCGAGTACAAAGCAAGGGTTTCTGGTATCACACCTGATAAGTTCGTCCGAGCAATGAATGTCAAACCGCCTCGACTCGCCGTTCTTGATATATTCTCCCATCTTCAGCGCCTTCTCTATCTCCTCTTCATCCGCGAGGTTTCTGTTCTCTGTCCAAATGAAAAAGTCATCGACAACGGTGAATGATAGGGATGTGCAAAGTCAGCCCACTTTCGAACATGCGTCTAAGCTTCCCGTGGAAGTCATAACTACAGTGCGGATAGATGTTGATTTGGCTGAACAAAAAGGCATGTTATTCAGGCGTACGAAGGTTCATAATCTCTGCCCAGTCGGTGAAGTTCCTTATAAAGTGCAAGGGCTCTGAGTCGAGTCGCCTTCGAAGCCATCTCTGGCCGAAGCGTCACGGTCGTCAAGCGAGCTTCGACTCTGAGATCTGAGATCTGAGCAAGTACTAGTAGCGGCGGAAGCAAGGACTCCGTCGAACAGTACACAACATGAAGCGGCATTCGGCAAAGTGCATTCGGAGTTAGTATTGCCCTAGTCTCCCGTAAGCAGACCATAATAGAATGAAGATAGTGGTTCCTTCAGTATTGCCCAAATCTTCAAAGCTTAACTTCAAACGAAATTCCTAACGAGTAACAGACCTGTGCCTTGTATCGATTACAGCCGTTTGCATAAAGGATGGCAGTTCCCGCGATTTTTCGTTCAATTAGGAAACTTTAGACTTAGTGAAATTTTGGGCAATTT
>PVYE01000061.1:0-18014 GCA_002995055.1 Rhizopogon rudus | reverse complement strand
GGCAAAGTTTGTTCAAACTTGGGTTACCGAACTGGCTCATAGTGGGCAGTCACAGCGGCCTGGATTTCACTTTGCAAGGCGCTGCGAATGATACGTTCCCCACACGCATAGCAAAAGTGAGTGTTGCAGCCTGGCGCGATGCACTACAGTGTTATGTTAGGATAATGTACCGGTCTCAGACTCGATGTATATCACGCACATTCATATGGCGGCATCCCCCGTTCCTCTCAACTGGTGTTTTGCAGCCTGCCAGCGACGATCAATAACGGCGAATAGCACAATAGAAGAGCGCATACTCGGACAGTATTTCCACCCCTGCTTCTTCATTAAATTATCTAGTTCCGTGGTGCCGTCACAAGAATGGGGAGGATCATCGGCAGTAATAGGTTGCTGGCATGCTTTACACCAAACGTAGTTGCAGCCCGGTAGAGGACAAATCAGCAATTCGGATTCTTCATGCTCCTCTTTATCCACTGGCACCGAACGTCCGCATCTACAATGACGCGTGGTTAGCACGCTGGAGGTTAGCGAGCGTAACTCACTCACTCGCGACAGTGGATGAGAACCGAATGCTGGCTCAGTTCCATCTCTTCCCAGATCGCATATTGCCGTTCATCCACGCCAATTAATTGAACAATATGTCCTGAGATGACTAAGGAGGGTAAATGACTAAGTAGTGGGCACTAAGCGTACAGAGGATGTACATACCTCCGGGTCGGTCATTCTGCTCCGCCATGCACACAGGACAGTGCACTGGGAAACGGTGCTCTTCAATTTTTGAGCAAATGTGTCCTCGAACACAATCTCTACATATTGGATGTTGACAATCAAGGTCCACGCTGTTATCCATGGGTTCCTCTTCCATGCATATTGCGCACGAGAAATTGTTTAAGGTTGGGACAGTGTACGAGGTTGAGGCAGTGTACGAGGTTGAGGCGGTGTGCGAAGTTGAGGCAGTGTGGGAGATTGAGGCAGCTAGAGCTTCTTCCAGTTGTTCATCTTCAAAGGACTGTAACTCGAGCTCCAGCCTTCGGGCCAAGGCTTCATCAGTCTCCCATTCATTTACTAAATGAGCATTATTCAATGTGGGGGGCGATGACACTGTGGGATGGCGGCGCGATTGTGGGCTGGATTTTTGTCCGTGGAACATGCGAGCCAACCACGATGGCCCAGATATTGTGTTAGTGAATCGTGCTGAGATGGGTGGTACACTCTGCGTTACCTTGGAGGATGTCTGGAGTGATGTCGAGTTCGTCTTCTCAACACTCAGGGCATCCTCCAAGTGTTCAACGTGCCCTTCGAGCGACTTGTTTTCTGAAGTTAGTCTTGCATTTTCCTGCTTCAGATCGGCCATTTCCGCTTGTAATCTCAGAACAGCTAAGCCGGATTCAATGACGGACCGACGCACATCTCGCAGATCTCCAGGTGGTCCATTCGACACGAAGATACGGCTCGCGATGTTGTTAAGAAGTTGAGCTTCCCACTGCAAGTCACCTCCTGAAAGGAAGGACTCGTCAACAGCAGGTAATATGTTACACAGGCGAGCAACAGCTTGATCTATCGATGTACTGAGGATAAGGCCTGCACCAGAAGGATAGCTGGGCCGTGGATGAGAATCGAAAATCACGAAGATGTCCAACTCCAATCCTGCTATGATCTTCATGCATGCGATGGTCTCGGGAGGGCGGGTGATAATGACAGCTGCGGACGATCTTAATGCCTGCATGACTCTAAGAAAATTGCCAGAAGATGAAGGTGATATGACCGACGATTAAAGGATCGAACTCACTGTAGGGTACTCGTGAAATATTCAGCGTTTGGGATACCATGATGGGTTGACACATGGTTCAGAGATTTGTCAAATGGGGGAACACGCTGAATATCATCTACGTCCAAATGCAGGTTGCTTGACCATTCCGAGCAGATTGAGATAATATCCTGTGGTACAATGTTTTATGAGATGGATCAAGTGGCGACAACATGTGGTGGGCGCTAAAGCATCATCGCTCATCGCCACACCCAAAAACACTGACTTCAATAGTCTCTTTACTGGTGATGGCTCCAAGCATATCCATCAGCCCGTCCTGGTCGTGGTTATGGATAAGTTCAAATAGCACGCTCGCAAAATTCATGGCTGCAAGGCCACATGCAGAAATACCACGACCGTTGAATTGACTCGTGGCAGGGTAAGACACGATGCGCTCCCTCCCTTGAAGAATGTCCAGTAGGATATTGTCGTATCCGTTGGGATATGTTGAGACCATGGCGATGTATTAGTACTGCCAGTGATCACGGTTATGAGAAGGAAGTTGGTAGACGACGTCGAACCCATAGGACTCGGACCCTTTCTTATCTTACAGCACATGATGCTGTGGTAGCGCCTGAGGCAGTCCATTCAAGTTCGCACGGTCACTCACTGGTCAAGACGAACAAGTCACAGAAACTATATCAGATTGGAAAGGTCAAACGTCGAGAATATCATTTATGTGAGTGCCATCCTTCGAATTATGATGCAAGTCTGCCCAATCAGAAACACGCAGACGGTCATGATGGATAATGGATCAGCAGAGTTGTATTGGAACGGTGAGAGGTACTCATTTCACGAACGTGCTGGACGAGCACCGCATCCTTACCAGGCGGCCTATTACAGAACCCATATGCATTATTGTCTTCGGAAATGTTTTGGTTGTGCGGACCTCTTAGGGAGTAAATGCTCTACGAGCTCGCTTGGCATCCAACCGTGCACTGCTAGTGCGCCGTGCGGCCGGTCCGCGGCCCTGGACTACTATAATTTCCTCCAGTACTCACCAATAATAACCATTTCTGGCTCTCGCGGAGACTCGCTCACGTCTTGCACTTTTCCCTCTCGAGGAGCGGCTCAGGGGGTCGAGCCTTGTATTGCACTGGCAGTATGTACTGCATGCCATATTCCGTGTCAGCTAATGATCGTATTGTAACATTAATGCGTAGGAGTATACTAATTCGGGTCCCAACATCGTCGATTTGTGTTAGCTACTTTGTATGATCTTGATGTGATTTAGTTGTCGACTGTGCACAACGGTAAATGGCTGTTGCGAAATACAGTTATGCTGTGTGAATACAAGACTTGGATTAAAGATATGCGGATAGCAAATAGAATGGGATAAATGAAACGTAGAAAGGAAACAGCCTTGCGAAGAGACTGCATCAGTGATCATCATCAGCGATCTCGGCAGAGACACAACAGAGAAAGAGTCGAAGGCGGGTTGAGAGCCTGGGCTGTCTTATCACGATACCGGGGTGCAAGGATATCCCTGTGATAGACGTGGTGGCGGCGGCAGGTGTCGTAGTAAGCAGAACTTGTGGTTGTGAAGACTGCTGAGTGTGGGCTGCTCCACTGGATTGCTGCGCGGCAGAAAAAGTGCGAGCGTCATGAGGCAATGTTCATGCTACAGCATGATTGAGTGAAATAACCTGAGATGAATCAATGTTTTGCCGTGCAATGATACTCAGTCATATACGGAGCTCGTGAGGGCATTGTAAGGAGCCATCCGTCAGGACGTTCGAGGTTTGTCGGTACCCGCCAACCAGGTATGGCACACTTATGCTTGGAGCTACTGATTGGACCAATAATCGAGAGTGAAGGGCATCTTGGAGAGCCGCATCTTGTCGATTTTCCCCATTGTTCTATCGAAACCATCAATGCCATGAGTGAGGTAGATGTATCGAGGTAAAATCTACCCAGGGAGATTAGTGATGGGCGAGAAAGTGGTTGGGCGTTCAGACACACCTGCCTTTCGCATTTTCAAGCGTCAGTTGAAAACGATGCAGAACGAGAAGGTATGGAATAGGTACTTAGCGGTCGAACGACAAGTTAGACTGAAAAACAGTGGATCGGGGTTGAAATAACACTTTTTCAACAAACCCCGACAAACTCAGACAAGTCTTAGGAGCGCTCAATTGCTCCTAATAAAAAATTCTAACGTTCGACGTTGATATTATTGTGAGCGCTGAGCGCTCAGTGGTGCCTCGAGGCAATCTGGATATCTTCAGTAAGCAGCGATACACCACAGACCACTCAGATCACATTTCTACTTAACGTCCACAATATGGATTTTGAGGAGTTTGAAGTTGATATCGAGCGAGCCATCGCACAATCATCGATCAAATCTCCATCATGCAACGTTACTGAGGCTTTAAACTGGGTTGATTCAACTTGGTATGCGCCTGCAAGTAGGAATGCAAGGTGGATGGACTTGATCGGTGATTACGCTGGCGCAGAACCCTTTGTCATTGATGGTACATACCCTTTAACTTGTTCACCTGCTATTCATGATACTCATCGGTGCCCTAGGACACTCCCTGTTACAACTTGTCCTTGATGATCCTCTGCTCGCATTGGCGAAGGATAACGGTAAGCAATGGTCATCTAGTAAATAGTATGGTGTTTCTGACACTTAGGTTCGTTAAAGACCCGTCATTTCAAATCGTTCATGCGATCTATTCGCTAGAACGCATCCTTAACGACTTTCGAAGATGTTCCGCTAACTTCGAGATTGTTTTTTTTGATGGCGAGCTTTCATCTTACATTTAGATCGCGCCAGTCTTATTGATGCTGCTTTAGCCAATTGCCACCTAGTATTACGAGCAGGCGAGTCAGAGTTTACTGTTGCGTCTCGAGCCCTTGCACGGAGACTACTATACCAGCACCTCCAGTCGTTGAACTCGGTGAATACTCACACCTTCAAAAGTCTGTCCGACAAAAATTGGGTCGAATATCATGTTCAAGCAAAGGTAGGCGTCCCATCAGATAAGGAGAATTCATTCTTATCTCCTGCAGCCAATGTTCGTCATGATAAACGATGGCGGCACACTGGAGGAAGGAGTCAGTGGACCATTGGCCGCCCATAGAATACTCGCTCAAAGATTGTTCATCTTTGACTTGTTGGCTAGCGGCCTGGCATTGGCTCCTCTCCAGGGTGCTGTCTTTAAGGACGTCAAGGTCATACCATGTCTTACTTCATCTTCTACTGTCCAACCTGAACATTTTATGTGGTAGATCCTATCGTTCGTTTTTGAATCCAAGCTTCACTCAAGCCGACAAGGGCGTTTGCCAAAGGCTGTTTTATCAGCAGGCATCGCTACCAGGGACGTTCTTGCTAGTCATGAAGGCCGCAACTCTGTTCTCGGCGGTGTAGTGATGCGGTCTTTCATTAACGTCTGTTCGATCTTGACCGACGTTGGAACGACTTATTTCTTATTATCTGGAGGCGACGCTCAAGCATTACTACTTGCTGTATTCATCATCCACGTCCTTGTTCTAAAGAACATTTCCATCCAGGATCGAGCAAGGCGCTTGGAGCCTATGAAATCAAACTTTCTCTCTTCATTGTTGAAATCATTCCTACCTCAGATTCTTCGAGCGACAGAAACCGTCGTAGTATCAAAAAACGTATCCATTGACATTGACATTCGTGTATTCCTTTCCATCCTGCATTATCTCTCAGAGCATCAAGATCGGTCGCTGGTGGAAATTTTCGGCTCAACTTTGGCCAAAGACGCGGAAGGAATCTTCTCTGAATTGAAGCTTCCGCAGCTCGACTTTTCGCGTTTCAGAAAATATTTCCTTCCCCACGACTCGTATCAGAACCCGGTACCTCTAAAGCTTCTTCCCTTCACCAACCGAGTGTTTGACGAGGAGCTCTCTGTCATCCACGTCGCCACGGAGGGCATCGCACACCCAAATCCCATAAAACAGGTTGTGTCCAGCAGAAAAGAGTTGGGCGAATGGGATGATAGTGGCAGTGACGAGTCCGAAGATGACCACCCATCCGCTCTTTCCTCGAAAACTCAGCAATACAGCGAGGATACGCCCTTCTCCGACACGCGGCATTGGCACAACCATAAAATGCCCATCCTGCCTAAGTACCTTGGGGGAGATACTGCAGCACCGATGACTGAATGGCAGCGTAACAGGAAGCTTCGTTCAGATCAACGCTTCATGAAGAATTTGCATGACCAAGCCAGTACCCTGACAGGGGCATCAGGAGCTGTCCTCCAGCAGATGAAGATACCCTCCGTACCCTCCCTTGCTAATCAGCGCACATCGAAAGTAAGCATCGGTACAGTACTTGTTTCCATCGCTTATTATACGTCTTCAGCCCAAAGTAGTCCATACCCGTCCGTCGGGCAAGGGCCCTGGGAAGCTGTCGAAAGCTGATGCTATCCGCGAGCAAAACATCGCCAAGAAGGAATCAAAACAAGAGTCGGAGTCTGCGGTATGGATTTCGTCCCGCATCCAAGAAATGGAAAGCCTGGATGGTGTTGCTCTGGAAAAGTTCCTGCAAGTTCTTATCCGCAATCCGCGAACTGGAGAGGCTCCGGTAGGCGTGGAAATTCTACTATATCGTATGAACCGTCTTCTCCGAACATGGATCTATGACGCTAATCCAGACTCACCGGGGAGCCGCGACAAATATTCATTGTTACTCATGCGTCTCGTCAAGGAAGTTTGGGACATCGGTTTTGGCACAAAAGAGACCGCGAGCGCAATCACGAGTGTCTTGATTTCCCTCGGCTTCAATGACTACATCGATGGTCTCGTCGTACCAGGCTCTGACAATGACAGAGCGCTAAGCTTTCACTTCGTCAAGCTGGTCAAGTCCAAAACCAAGACACCGATTTACGATTTTATGCGAGTGCAGCAACACCCCATCGTGTGGCAACTCCAGTTTTTCGGGCAATTCATGGATAGAAGCATGGATAGCCAGGCCGACTCACGGGTACCCTTCAAGCCGGATGCCTGGCAACGCGAAGTTCTTGATGCTATTGACCAATCGATGTCTCTTCTTGTCGTCGGTTAGTGCTTTGTTTCGGAGGGTAGTGCAATCACTCATTTTATTGCAGCTCCTACCAGTGCTGGGAAGACGTTTATTTCCTATTACGCTATGGAGAAGATTCTCCGAGGATCTGACGATGGTATATTGGTTTATATTGCGCCGACGAAAGCACTTGTTGCTCAAGTGGCAGCTGAGATCTATGCTAGGTTTAGCAAGGATCTTAATGGTCGTAAGTACTCATAGATTCGTATTCAACAAGGGATCACAGCTGATTCAAATTTCAGGTAGCTGCTGGGCGATACACTCCCGTGATTACAGGGTTCATGATCCACAGAACTGCCAAATCCTTGTTACAGTCCCTGAAATCTTGGCAATCATGCTTTTGTCTCCTCCACTCGCTAAGACGTGGTCCCACCGGCTCAAATAGTAAGCATATCATATTGAGACTTGGAAAATTCCCCTCACGTCCTACTTTAGTGTTATTCTTGATGAAATTCATACCATTGGTCAGCAGGAGGGCGGGGCTGTCTGGGAACAGATTCTTCTCCTTTCTCCTTGTCCTATCATGTACGTCATTTCTGCAATAACGCTGGTTATTTATATACTGATTCTTGCATCAATAGAGGTCTCTCTGCCACGGTCGGAGCACCGGAAAGGTTCAACGAATGGCTGGAGAGCGTCCAGAAAGCAGGGGGGTTCCAGCACAAGTTTGTGCATTATCCCCATCGGTATTCGCACCTCAGGAAATTCTTCTATAATATTCACGAGAAGCCAAAAGATGGATTTCAAGGCCTTTCGGCATACAAGTCTACGGAAAGGATGCGATTCCTGCATCCGCTGTCTTTGCTTTCCTTTGGCGCACGTTCTCTTCCCTCTGATCTCGCCCTGGAAGCAATTGATACATTGAATTTATATTATGCTCTAAGGGCATGCACAGCCTTAGAACCTTCTACTCTCGCAGCTCTCGATCCGGTTGTATTTTTCTCATCTGGTAAACTCCTTCAGCAGAAGGATGTTATCCGTTATGAAGAGGCTCTCAAACAGCACATCGCTCCGTTGCTGTCCTCTTTCGATTCGCGAGACTCCGAGGCACCGTTGTCGCGCGTCATTACACATCTTCAAGATGATGTTTTATCTCGTGTTCCAGACGATGCCCTGAACTCTCAACCTGACCGCCGTGTGTATGGTCGCAATCTCATCAGTCTGGTTGCTGATCTCCATGTGCAAGGGGACCTCGTAAGTTCTGAACACCTTTCCCTACCCTACTTTATTGACATTATTTCATGTAGCCTGCTATTTTCTTCTCGTTTGATCGAAGTGATTGCGAACATATGGCCCAAATTTTGCATGACTTCCTCCAGACCCATGAAGACGTATGGCGTGAAAACAGTCCTGATTGGCAACGCAAAATGGCGGAATATGACGCATACCTTCAAGGGGCGAAAGAGCGCGAACGCAAAGCTGCGAGAGCGGCGAAGGCGAAGCGCAAATGCGATGAGGAGGATAAGCGCGTCGAGACGAGCGAATGGCAAGCATCCTTTAGACCGGATGATCCACTTCCAGATTTCTCCTTCGCCGGCCAAGCCACGTCTTACACTGCTTCAGAGCTTGACGAGGATATCGCGGATATTGAGAGGCGCATTCCTGGTCCTCCTGAATGGGCGTTACAATGCCTGAGGCGGGGTATCGCGGTTCATCATTCCGGAATGAACAAAGCGTATCGCACTTTAGTTGAGAGGTAAAGTTCTCTTCCAACAGAAGGGCCCGTGTCTGATAGTTCATTTAGTCTCTTTCGCCGTGGCTTCATACGCGTGATATTCGCAACGAGTAAGCGTTCCCTTGTGTCAGGGGTATCTCTAACCTCTGGCTCCTTCTATAGGCACTCTTGCCTTGGGAATCAATGCACCGACCAAAACTTCCGTTTTCTGTGGCGACTCACCCTTCCTTACTGCACTTATGGTTCGTTTCCTGTGCCTTTCTTTCATCAGGTATTAACTGATGATCCTAGTATCGACAATGTGCGGGACGCGCTGGACGGCGAGGTTACGACCTCCTTGGCAAAGTCGTCTTCTATGGGCTTCCCATGAGCAGAGTGCAGAGATTAGTACTCTCAAAACTTCCTTCCCTTTCTGCCAGTTTCCCTGTAACATCGACTCTCGTCGTGCGCCTCTTCAATCTGCTGGAGGGTTCGGATTACTCCAAAATTGCTATCGCTGCTGTGCAGAGGCTCTTCCGCGTACCACATATCAGTTTTGGCTCGGAGGAGGGAAGATATCAGCTTTTGCACCACCTACGTTTCTCAATCGACTACTTGCGCCGTGCTGGTCTGCTTGACGAGCAAGGCAAGCCGCTCAATCTTTTTGGGATAGCTGCACATCTGTATTACACGGAGCCCAGCAACTTGGCGCTAGTTGCTCTGCTTCGGAGCGGCGTGATACATAAAATTTGCGCGCAACCTAGTCTGAGGCTCGCGAAACGTGACTTCATCTTGCTGATGGCCCACCTCTTCGGCCGACGGTACTTGCCTCCTGCCTGCGTGAAAGAGGAGTATATCACGGAGGTCGTCAAGAAGTCACCGTCGATGGTGATACTGCCGCCACTGTCCAAGGCAGCTCGTGAAGTGTTGGTGGACCAAGATCGGGAAATCCTCAAGATCTTCACCGGATATGCCCTGACATATGGGTCCCAGCACGACAGTGACCTTGGGCCCAACAACGTCCTGCCGCTTAGCAAGATAGATGTATCGGGTACTGCGGAGGACGAACCGTCGCTCATTCGCCAACATCTTCACAGTACTGCGATCCGCGTTGTCGCACGGTCGCTCTTCGTGGCTAACTCTGGCCACGACGATAACTTCGACAGCATTCGCGATCTCGCTCAAACTGCTCGACGTGGAATGAATCTGAACGAGCACATTATTCCATCGTTCGATGGTATCACTGCGCAGACTGATAGAGGAGATGACAAATATGCGCTGAACGCATATCTCCTTGACTTCTACACACATGGACAGGTGGCGGCCCTTGCCGCTGCGAACGCGATCAGACGGGGCGATGTCTGGTATTTGTTGGAGGAATTTAATCTCACGCTGTTGACCGTGCGTGGGGTGCTTGAGCAACTCCTCCAGAGGAGGTCGGTTAGCGGAAAAGATGCGACGCTTGACGAAGACGATATTGAGGATGTGGACAACGGATATGCAGCAGTCGGGTGGGATGACGGAGAGAGCTCTGAGAAAGAGGGGCAGGAAGAGCAGAATGCGACTCACGATTCACAGAAACCGCATGGTATGTCGGGTGCGGACTGGAGGGTTTTTGAAGTGGTCAATGGTGCGCTCGAAGAGTTTCATGAAAAGTTCAAGGCTATGTGGGCCTAAGACGTGTACCGTCTCATATATTCTGGCGCGTAGAATAAGAGAGGAGAGAGAATACACAGTAAGGGATACACATATAGGTAATCAAGTAAAGTTCGTGATACGGAATCTCTGAGACCTTCCGCTTGGACCAAACACGTCTTTGAATGCCGTAAAAGCCTCCTTTCCAACGGTGCCAAATACAGAAGGCGTTGAATCGAGCACCATCTTGTGCCAACAGCTCACTCTATAGCCTCGCTACCACCTCAACCTTATTTCTGAACACTCCTGTTCCAAAACTTCCCAAAACGATATTTCTGCATCACTGCTGCTCGAATGAGGATTCTACCTGTTTCTCTGTCTCTGCACGCGCAACCCTTTGCCGTTTTGCCTGCGGATAGATCTAGCATTCACAGCTAGCCTGCGCTCGTGACTACGTCGATATCGTATGGCGACACCCAATCTCCAGCATCATTTCGCAATAGTACAGCTGCAGGGGTGTATACAAAGGGCATGGTGATAGAAGCCGCGTTTCTTGTCCCTGCGATGGAGATGGTAGAACTGCTGAGCGGATGAGAGAGGGGTAATGTGTGGGTGAATGAGCGATGGATTCTTCTTGGGTTGGAAGACGGATCAGGAAACCTCATCTCAGAGAAGTTGCATCCCCAGGCAGAAGCACTGACGGAAGTAACTTGAAGGATATTACAACAGGCACTGAGAAGACAACTCGTAAGTAGATCAAGTCAGGCAAAAGGCGACTCAAGGTAGTATTCAGTATTCAGGTCAAATGAACAACAGACGAGAAATCAGACCATACGTGTTACAGTAACAAGAGTTGATTGTGCAAGGTAGTCCGTAAACCTAAATGACCCAACCATCAAACACATACGCGACTACTGCAGTGTATCAAAGAAACAATGCTTAGGGAGCAATCGAATCTTACAGCACATGAACGTTTCACTTCATAATGTCATATCAGCGATTGGCTTTAATGCAGATAGTATAGCGTTAAAGCATGGCGTGACATGAGGTACCATAAGGAGCCTAATAGCATGAAGTGAAATATGTGAAGATACGCGGATGAATGTTTTAGGCAGTCCTGGATATATCGCATGAGCACATGATCTTGTAGAAAATCAATACAGTACATACTTGTGGTGCGAGGCTTTGATGGCTGCGACCTTGGCTTTCTTCTCAGCGACACGCTTTTGCATAAGGGCACTGAAGAAATGTTAATACAGCTGGGCATGGTTCGTGCAGACTGTTATCACTTACTCATATTCTGCCTTCTGCTCCTTCTGGCGGTCGATGCGACGACGGTTGAGAGAACGGAGGTGACGGCGGCGTTGGAGACGGATGGGAGTGACCAATCTTTGGATTTTGGGTCTGAAAAGGGAGAGAACTTCAGCCTGGAAGGCAAACAAAATAGTGGAATACTGACGCCTTAGTGTAGGGCTTGGCGTTCTCCTTCTTCGAGCTCTTCACCTCACGTCTCACAACGTACTTCCTCACATCATCCTCCTTCGACAAGTTGAAGAACTTTCTGATCTTCGTTGCCCTTTTGGGACCAAGTCGCTTGGGCAGAACCTGGTCAGTGAGGCCAGGGATATCGTTGTCACCTTGTTTGACGATGATGAGGGAGAGGACGGCGATGTCGGGGCCGACAATACAACCACGGACGGATTTGCGCTTCCTTTCACCTTTGCGGTCAGCGCGGTAGCAAGGGTGGTTGTCTGTCAAGAGGAGTCTGATACGGTGGGGAAGGAGGACGCCCTGCATCATTGGGAAACCCTGCTTGTCGTTACCACCAGTGATACGGAAAATGTAACCCTTCCATTCGTCTCCAATGATATCTGCCTCGACTTCTTGGGAAATCTTCTTGTCGAAGAAGATACGGCTGATTTGAAGTAGATGGATTAGCTTTTGAAGGAAGAGCAAGGAGGTTGAATCGTACAATCTCCTTTCATCGTCGATGTTAATAGTCTTTTGAGCCCCGGTGGCGGGGTCTGCATCGAAAGTCAGTTCAAGCTCTACCGAACATGATCGACATCGAACGCACTGGCAATATTGAGCTTCATACTGCTCGCGTAGAAAGGTCAATAAGAGCTTCAAAATATGACATCAAGAGCTCACCTTACGAAAGGAGAAAATGCCTTGTCACCGTGGACCGCAGCGACGAGGTGTCTTGATCTTGCTGGTTAGCCTACGGGTCTTGTGTCAAATTCCGGCAAGTGGCTGAGGCGGAAAATAAGGTTTGAAACTGTACAGTTGCTAAGCCACACAACACTAACTTGTCACGCGTCACACTCCTTTCCTCCAACGTGCCCAACGGCAGAAACGACAATCCTCAAGTCATCCTTCCGGTCAACAAAAATCGTAAGTATTCTGCGAGGTCATCCTGTTTCAAGCTGACCAGACGTGCAGATTCACCATGGGTCGCATGCACGCTCCCGGCAAGGGCATTTGTGCGTAGCGAATAACCTCTTTTGATGCTTGCTGATCAAATTTCATCAGCGTCCTCTGCTCTTCCCTACAAGCGCTCCCCTCCTTCGTGGCTCAAGACCACGCCCGATGAAGTCGTCGAGCACATCATCAAATTGGCTCGCAAGGGTCTGACTCCCTCCCAGATCGGTGTTACCCTCCGTGACTCGCACGGGATCCCCCAAGTGCGCTTCGTCACTGGTAACAAGATCCTCCGTATCCTCAAGTCTCAAGGTGCGTGTTTCATCTGCAAGTCACTGCGCCAAACACTCATGCACTGAAACCGCTATCTGCCTTGTTGCTGTGCACTTTTGTTGCTGCATCTTGTTTTTGTACATGCCTTTTGTTTGGGGATAGGATTGGCACCGTCCATCCCAGAGGACCTCTGGCACCTCGTCAAAAAGGCGGTGGCCGTGCGCAAGCACCTCGAGGTCAACCGCAAGGACAAGGACTCCAAGTTCCGTCTCATCTTGATCGAGTCTCGCATTCACCGTCTTGCTCGTTACTACAAGACGAAGCAGCAGATTCCTCCTACCTTCAAGTACGACTCCGCTACCGCTTCCACTTTGATTGCATGAGTGATAGTTGGGCGTGAGGGGCACTGGTAGCTTTTGGGCATATCATACTCGTATGTTGTCGTACCACTCCTTGATTGATGTCATGCGCAAAATTAGGCATATGCAGCACTATATGCACAAATATCCCGTGGCAGTACAGTATTACAATATCAAAACCCGGAGCTTGAGTTGTCCTGACTTTTATGTTTTTACATCGTCTCTTCCCCGGCTTGTCGCCGACGTTCGTAAGGGCTTGAATATTTAGGATCAGGAGATGGTCATGAACAGCTAGACCGTCGCTCCAGCAGACGAAGCTAACGCGCACAATCGTTGATCTCAATGCTGATTTCGATGTGGATAGTCAAGAGATAACAGTATTTATTGTGATAGTCTCCTCCCGCTTGTTTGTTAACTAGGCGACCTCCGAGTCATCGCTGTCCTTGCTTTCGCTCATTGCTTCATAACGTCGTAATACGTTTTAATATCGTCAAGGTCATCCCATTAACAAGCCGCTATGAAGATGTATTGCAGTTCACTTCAAACCAGCAGCCAGGAATCATAACGCTGAAAATGGTTTCCGTTTAACCTTCCAGAGTTCTCCCTAAGCCTTGTAAATGCCTGCATGTAACAGTAAGCCGCTTCAACGTGATTTGATGCTATTGTGTGTGCAGCGCATACTAGGCTTAGGCTACGGGCGGTGTGTGGTAGGATGGAAAGGCCAACAGAAGCTACTAGGATGGAGATGGATTGCAACCAAACATGAAGGTGGGAGCGTTTCAGTTCGAGAAATGATTCGATGGGCGTATGGCATTTCGATTGCGAATGAGGGGATAAGTTGCTCAGCCACTGAAATGTGGGCGCGAGCCAAGGCTGCACAGCCTACGTTTTGATCATCCTGTGAACTGCACGCATGTTGCTCGAAGTCTCCAACTTCACGCACAGTAGATCATTCAAACTTCCACTCTGGATTGATCAAAACGCTCGCTTTGACGTGGCATCGCTCAACGTTCTACCTCCGGCGTATCATATAGGTCCTACAGGATCGTCATTTCCTTGGTAAGTGATGGCATAGGACGAATACTAGCAGACAAAAACTGAAACGGCGTTGCATTGGTTAGTCGCAGTCCTGGGTAGTAACCATGTCTTTTCAAGCGAATGGAACGCAAAATACACGAGCGATAAGGCCCTACCGGAAATTTGAAGGACACACTCGTTGGGTCAACGGTGTCATACACCTGCCAGACGGACAACGGATCATGACTTGTTCAAACGACGGCTCACTACGGGTGTGGAACTTGGAGAGCGGGGAACAAATTGGGAAAAACTTGTGGGACGGAGAACGTGAAGTGAACATTATAGCATTATCTCCGGACGGGAAGAAAGTAGTTAGCGGGAGTAAAGACGGTACAGTATGGTTGTGGGACATTGAAAGAGGCAAAGTCAGCACTAAATGGGTGGAGCGCACAGGGAGTATGTACTGGAATCAAGACACAGGGCGAGTGGTGACAATGGTGAGCCAATCCAATTGGATTATAAGGGTGCGGGACGTGGAGAATGGAAAGACCATCCTTGGACCAATCGAAACCGGGCTCAGCGACAGTGCCACGGTGAGGGCAGTACTAGTCATCCGCTCACCAGACACGACCATGATTGTGACGGGTGCACATGGCGACGAGAACCAGCGTATCAACATCTGGGATGCCGGGACAGGCAAACTTGTCACCAACCTCGATGGACACACTAGTTGGGTGAACTGCCTAGCTTTGACTGCAGACCAAGGGACCATTATCTCCGGGTCATTCGATAACTCGATTAGAATGTGGAATACCGCCACTTGGCAGCAGCTTGCAACTTTGACGGAGCATTCTGGCGCTGTCGATGACATTGCAATATCTCCCAATGGCCGCATTTTTGCAAGCGCCTCGGCCGACCATACAGTGCGATTATGGAACCTCGAGAATCGCCAACCCATCAGTTCTCCCCTCCAGCATCCAAAACCCGTGACCTGCGTATCGTTTTCGACAGATGGAAAGCTACTAGCCACTGGCTGCTATGACTGTAATGCATACACATGGGATGTTTCTACTATTCTTAGAGACGCCGGACTCGACGAGTTTCTGTCCAATCCAGATGTGAGAAAAAATACATTTCTCTCACTAGTATTCCATCTCACTGACACTTCGCTCTTGAAGGCACCCGCCTCACAGGTATGTATTTCATCGCATACCAGAGTTAAACAGCTTAACCTTTGCTCCTTGCAGAACCCCGCCAGCCAGTCTGTTCTAAATGTACGTCACACGTCACTCATCCTTCTCAGTACATTGAAGCCTTAGTGCTCTAGGCCAATGCCACGCGGCGTCCAGTCAAAGCGCTCAACAGCGCACATAATAGGATACCACAAGGATTTTTTAATGATCCACGGGATCACATTCACGTATGTGGTCAGCAAGTGACAATCTGCGTCCTACTTTTTTTGTAACGTATATATCCTTGAAGTCCTCTTCAACTCGCCCTCCTCCGTCCTCTACCGCACGTCCATCTTCAGCATCACGCCCCACGTTTCTCAGTCGCTTTTCCTCGCTCCTTCGTCGTCCGCATACGTCTGTTCCCGAGGCTACAATCCAGAACAGGCCGCCCATATTCAGGCTGCTCGTCTGGACTCGGGCCCTTTTTACCAGGCAGCAGCTCAGACAGGACCAATCGGCCATCGCATTGGAGCAGCGTCCATCTGTAGTAGAGGTCCCGTATACACGAGGCTTGGCTGTACGTTTTTTCCTGTCAGATCTGGACATCTATCTCATGTCACATAGAGGAACGCTATGGTGAGAAGAAAACCAAAGAAGAAAGCCCCCATGCCGAACAATATTATGCCTATTAATGTTGGTGCCGCTTCTCAGCCTCCGAACGGTGGTTCTCCCGTGCAGCAACCCAGTGGAGTAACCTTGGTTCAGCAGTTATCACCGCAACCACATGAGTTACTTACTGTGATGCCTGCCGCTGTCACTACCGCATCTATCACGCAACCATCCGGCGGAGCACCCTACACTCAGCAGTCATCGCAATCACAGGTTCCGCTTACTACGACGCTTGCCGGTGCTGCCCCCGTTGCCACCACCACGACGTCCATCACAGGAACACCCTTACATCCTGATCTCGTCATAAGACAGCCTGGATGTTGGACTCGCTTCCATCTTTTCCTTTGTTGTGTCTCTGCTGAGATCGCTGATAATCATCATTAACGTATTGCATTCGTAAGGACCTCTCCTTTTCTCAATTTTATTCATGATATTTGTTCTGCCGCACGTCCATCATCTAGTTCCCGTATTCCACGCACGCATATCACTTACAGCATGACGATATCTCTCAAGTTGCAGCCATTACTTGTCATACGCTCGAAAACCGACGTCAGAATTTGCACAACTTGGCTCGCGCCAGTACAGTTCAAACTTTCGCGCGTACCTTGTGTATTTTCCGCACTACTACAAAACTAATGGCACAAAGGGCCGAAGCCCTAGCCGGCGTGCGAGCTTGTCGCCTATTCTTCATCACTCATGGTAGCAGGACTTCTCTCCAACTCGATTACGTTCCCTCCGACCAGTCGGCCAAGGGGCGTGCTGTTCAGTGATGAGGTAACGAAGAACAACAGTCCGAGTTTGATCTTTGCCCAGCCCTCTTTTCCTATCTGTTCGGAAATTCAGCACATTGCAGTGGATGATTGGACAATATGGCGCGTGAGTACGCACTTCAAGTTTTATTAGTCGCCTCATTCTGCTATGCTTGAAATCTATTGGAAAAGACTCAAAATAATTTTGCCGACTTTTGCCATTCTGTCAATTTCCGTTATGCCGTTCTGCTAACTACCAAGGCACCGATACATTTCTGCCCTCTACACTATCAATGACAATGATTACCCAAGTCCCCCTTTGTGGAAGATTTATGGGAAGCACTTGCTGGCAATTTAGATTGGCCTGAACGAGACGGCAGTACTCAATGTACTCAATGACATGATCAGCCCCTCATCACTTAAGCGCTAATTGAACAGTTAACGAGCCTATAAATTCACCGCAGTCGAGTGCTAAAATATTCCTCAAACACAAACCCCTCATTCAAGCTCGTTCACGGTAAGTGACTTGTGCAGCATGAGGTGCATGTCACTCAGTCAACATTAGGTCTCATTGAATTTGCTACACTGATTTTACGCACTTTACACAATCAGACTTTTGTTGGTATGTGGTTTCCTAGCATTCGCGGTTATCACTGAAGCATAGTCATATCAGATACCATGAAGCCTGTCCAATTTGTCTGCCTCGCCTTCCTTGCCGCTGTCGGTACCGCGAAGCCATTGCTTCCTGCGTGTTTAATCATGACCTGCGCACAAGAGTGCTGGTCCTCATCCGCAGATGCCTCTCCACACTGTACGGGTACCTACCCGTTGGCCTCCTTCGAAAATGGCTGCTATCGCTGCTGCCACTGCGAATACTAGCTATTGATGCCAATGCATGTATCTCGCCTATGAATATATACAAGCTACCTATGGTTTTGAAGTTCAAGCGGCATCGTTCTTATTTGAGTCATTTTCTGCTCGAGTCTGAACATGTGCACATTTGTTCTTCAATACTCAATGGAGCCGCCTTCGCTAAGTTACAGGCCACTGTACACGTCCTAGTAGCATAGGGTTGTACAGTACCATAAGACTGTAAGGTGTGTGCAGGGTACGTTATACTGTACCGGACCTTAGGTTCGTGTTGGAGGGTTCGCAGTATGAAGTACACCGCCAACTGCCGAAAACCTATCACACAGGTCTAAAAG
>PVYE01000059.1:0-13607 GCA_002995055.1 Rhizopogon rudus | reverse complement strand
TTGGACGCAACGAGACGCTGTGGGGTGTCAATATATGTATCACAGAGTAGAACGTGGACATACCACTGGTCGTCCACCATATTTCCAAAATGTTGCCAATACTTGACAACCGTATCAGGAGTGCTGCCGTCGAATGAAATACGGACTGACCACTCTACTAAGTCCAGCGCACGTTAAACGAATATCTCCAGTGACCATGCGAAAATCGTTCCTAATCTCCCCTTGAAACGTGAGTCCAAGTTGCTTGCGCACAATACCTATGAATTTGTCTTCAATCTCATTCACATCGCTGCGTTTCAGCCATGTTCGCACACCTCTAGCACCATCAGCACCGACCATCCACTTAGCAGTAAATGTCTCTAGTATCTCATCTTCACCCTGCTTCTTCGCGAGAACAGCGGTAACTTCATCGTCAGACTGTTTGAACGATCGCAGTTCGGTGCCGGTCTCGACAACGCAAGAGTACTTCTCGAGATGGCGTCGCAGAATCAGCTCCATGAGGTCTTGCCCCAATACCTTTGCGGTAAACTACAGAAAGTCCCGTCAGTGTGACTGATCGAGTGGACGCTATTTATCTGCGCACGAATGGTATTGCTGGAGTAGGTTCTATGACCGGGAACATCCGATGAATCTCCGGGGGTTCCTTGGTCCCGGGTTTGAATGAAAGGATGGGAGGGAACGGAGTTCCCAGATCGTTCAATTCTGGAACATCCAGAAAGTTGTACAGTTCGAAGGAGCGCTGCTAGACAGGGTGGATTAAATGAGACCGCGCCGTGATGCAACCAGTGGATGATGTATCACGAACCCAAATCCCGGTAGCACGCTGTCCAATGTGATGGTTTGGATCTTTATCGATGATGCGAACCGGAATGCCGTTTCGAAGGAGCGTCAATGCTGTTACCAGACCGACTGGACCAGCCCCTACCTAAGAAAGAAGAATTAAATTTGCGCACAAATATTCATCGTAGGTCGCTTACAACTAGCACGGGAGGATGATTGCAATCCATAGTGCTTGTGAAAGAGGAGTCAATGTGTGAGTTCCGGAGAGATTTGGATCAGAATGGGAAGATGATGACTGGAGTATTATAATATATTCCTGTGGTGAGGCTACACCCGTTCTAGCGGTCTTGGCTGGTATAATTCGGCCCGACTGGTTTATATGATATCACAGTCGACAGATAGGCCTTCGCGTGGATACTATTACCGACTGTATGAATGGTAGCACGGATAAAAGTTCTTCAGCCAAAAAATGACCTTTACGTCGTTTTCCTGGAGACTCATTGCATAAATATGTGCTGGAGCGGACTGCGTGGCGCCAAGCGACATGATGGGCGGGCGAATTAAAATACCAAATAAAAAGCTCACCGAGGGAGGATTTGGAAACAGATGCACACTGATCAGCTTTTAGCCTCAACTTACCACTTCGCTGTATTATATTTTGATAAGATCGTCGACGCAGTTTGCCGGCACACTCACCTATCTTAACAGCGATGCAGCGGGAAACGCATTTGCATTTCGAGACAGACAATGTTACCACCTGCCTGCTTCTGCAAAGGGTCTTCTTGCTCGGCGGATCATCGTATGCCCAATTTTATTGACAAAACCGCATGATCTCCGGAGCATCTATTCTACGAGATACATCTCCGAAGCATCTACTCTCCGAGACCCATCTCTGACGAATATCGTGGCCTGTCGGAGACTAGATACACGACGCGAGTAATCCTACTGTAAGTTAGTACGAGTTGTGTAGCTAAGAATGAATGGACGTACCCTCAGTCTTGGATAGAAAGACTGAGGAAAAGTAACAATGAGCGTGCGTGTATTAGTAAGTGTGTCTCGGGAATGTCCGGAATGCTATGTATGGTAAGTAAGTACTATTCCCGCTACCTTTAGGTAGTGTGTTTTCCAAAAATTTCGTGTTTTGGTGGTAAATTACAAAGGCACCGATCGTCTCCACTATTTCCCCACTATTTTTTTGCAACTGACGCTCCGCTACTCACCAGTTCGTGTATCCCTACATTTCGTGCATCCTCCAAAACTACACTTTTCTGACCACAAATGTTAAAACTACTTCGTATACAGTAAATTACAGCCCTAAGAATGCCCTACGAGGTTGAACAGGTGCTTTTCAACAAGAAACGAAGGAGATGGTTGACATTGGTTTTTGTCACTGCCGAAATACGGCTGCGGCGGAGTTTGAACATATGGACGCATTGGTGCAGCCTGGATGGACATTTCATGTGCTTCCATAGATGGCACGCACTCGAGCTCGAGGCACAAGCGGGAAGGTCCGTGCTGCTGTCCGTGACACCTTGCTAGGTGTTTTCAACAGTTTCCGGAGTGCTGCCATTGCTTACAACGTAAGTAAGTACCCCCCCAACTTCAATGCAACTCAGTTTTCCTTGGTAAGTGTCTCGCTCGGAAGTCATTAGTCAATGAAGCACAGAAAAAAGTCTTGGTGGACTGGTGCCATCATAACTCGGACTCAGCAACCCCTCTCCATCCCCGAACACTCCGCGCAGCATTCCAGTCTATTTCCTCTCATAATCAATTCATACTCAGCTTGAACTGTGCGGTCGAGTGCTTGAGATGGTTAGCATATACCCTGGTAAAAACTGGGTCCGCTGCTTCCTTTCCTCATCACCCAGATCTCATCGTAGCAAAACCTCGAGGCCTTGACCAAAAACGCGCACAAAACTTCAACAAGGCAACAATCACGGAGTGCTTACTCAACAAGTACTTCTCTCCCCAACTTCCGTCTTTCCCGCAAACACAAGCTCCTCTTCCATTTCCGTATCCAAATCATTGGCCGAATCACAACATTGGATCTTTGTCTCTCAATCCCCCGCCAACAGTCGCTACCGCGTCTACTTCTTCTGACAGGCATTACTATCTGGACCTCCCAATGATCATAGTGTATATTTCACTGGTAATTCACGTTATATATTGTAGACTATACTATACCCACTATTTTGCAATTTATATATGCTATATGTATAACCTTCGCACCGCCCCTCATTCTTGCAATAATGCTGATCTATGTCGAAGCCTGAAGGACGAGCTGTCTCTTTTTGTCAGTGGAGTGCTCGTATGGTTTCTGCTATGTTGTTGCGCCTGGCCTGTTTGGGCACGCGGCACGTCTCACTCTAGCCGTTTGTGATGGGTTCGATTCCTTAACCACCGAATGCAATGCATTGGAAAACAAAACAACGCAGAACATATGACTGAAGTCGAAGGGCACGAAAAGACGAGCATAAAAAGCGCTCAGTATGCTAGTAGCAGCCGAAAAGTTTTTTTCGGTTGACTAGTGACTCTTCATCACGGGCCTTGCAAGGGGTTTCAATTCAATATTTCAATAACCTCAATACAAATTACCGCTGAATCCAAAGCGCGTTGCAATCATTGGGTTACAACAGAATCCCAACGTCATTCTGTCACCGCTTGCTTACCGGGCTTTGCCACGCAGGTGGCCCTACGCGACTTATGATATTAGCGCGTCGTGACTCGTGCGTAGTATGTACCAATATGCACTGTGTAGATATTCTAGAATGTGTCGTGGATTACCAGTGAAATATAAATTATGATCAGGAGATCCGGATAGTAATGGCTGCGAAGACGCAGATGCAGGATTGAAAGAAGATCCGCCAGCAATGCCAATGTGATTCGGCCAACACACATCCAATTGCTGTGACCAGCTCTAAATTATCATTGTGGATACGATAGCGATCCTGATTACTCTTCAAGAAGTTTGAAATATCTTCATTTCGGCCACCACCCATCTGACACCCCTTCTCGTCAACATTCTAATTGTGTTCTGGTGGAATTTCATCGTGGTTCTGATTTAAGGCCACGCGCTTGTCAAAGTACTCTGTGATTGTTGCCTTGTTAAAATTTTGTGCGCGTTTGGGGTCGAGGCCTCGAGGTTTCGCGACGAGGATGTCCGGGTGACGGGGAATGGAGCGGTGGACCCAATTTTTACCAGGGTAAGAATCAACCATCTCAAGCACTACCACGGAGTGTTCGTGGATGGGTTGCTGAATCCGAGTCATGGTGGCACCAGTCCACCAGAACTTTTTCCTGCGCTTCATTGATTAGCGAGTGCCGAGTACCTTTACCTGCAGCACGATCTCGTACGGTCTGCGGGGGTACCTGGAGTAAAATTGAGTTGCATCGAAGTTGCGGGAGTACGAGTTCTTACCTTGTGAGCTTATGGCAGCACTGTCGAAAACACCTGCCAGTGTGTCACAGACTGCAGCATCAATGTAGGCCTGTTTCGTAGGATCCCCGCTGAAGCCGTCGTTCGGCAGTGACAGTGGGAAGTGACTAAAGCAATTGTCACGGCCTCAAAACCATCTCTTTTATTTCTTGTCAGAACGACTCCATTCGACTTCGTAGGGTATTCTTGGAGTAGTAGTTTACTATGTATGAATTAGCTTTACGATTTGTGGCCAGAATAATGTGGCTTTGGAGCATGCACGAGATGTAGGGATGACGAACTTGTGGTAACCAATGGTATGCTTTTCGATGCAAATGAACAGTGGTTATATTTCCGTATATTTACATATAATTGCTTTTCCATTCACTGGCAATTTCTAAGCGATATCGATGTGATTATACGGAAATCGATGCATTACGAACGTATGATACCATACGAAAGTTGCCAATAAAACATAAAACACGCTACTTGCATCCCTGTCCTACCCTCGCACGCTGACCGCATGTCTTACTGCCAGTACAATGTACTACGGGAAAATTTAATTACCAAACACCTCAACAGTATTGCCGGACCAAGTGCCTTCGGAGACCTAGAACGAAGGGAAGGCGCCGCATCAGGATAGTGAAACAAGTTAGTAACTGCTCGCCAGTTTTATTGCCTCGGCATCGTATTTCTGGAGTAGAATAGTTAGCTCGAGTAAAATAGAAAGTAGGAGAACACACTTGCTGGCGCTCTTTACTCAATGAGTCCCAGTATCCTTTGGAATCGTGTGAGGACTCGTGTGGTGTTAGTTGTTTGAGCCAACGATGTGCGCAAAGATTCCTATAATGTGAAGCTCAGCGAGTAACATTGGATGTGAATCAAGAATAGTGGTCATGCTTGCCAGGAGTAGCCTGGTTAGCCGATGGGTCTTGCAAGTCTCATGTTGCGGAGGTGCCGGATGTTACTTGTGACGGAGAAGGCACGTGAGCGTGACATCTCGTGTTTCGCGCTTAGACTTACAAGTAGGTTGCCCACTGGTACTACTTTGCATGCAGATATACAATGGCAGCCACCAAAAAGTACCTCACGCTAGACATCCTCAATTTCTACTACGCAGAAGTTCATAGCCTGAAGGCCTATCTTCAAAAAATTATCAAGGAAGAATCATACAAACAGGCCTATGACTCGGACGACGCCCAGTCTGACTTCTTCCTTCAAGCACCCGACTCAGTCCATTATCGAGAACTATTAAATTGCTCCTTCGTTTGCTTGTTGAATGAGACTACTACGGAGCATCCTCAATTTTCTGCCATCGAGCAATATGCTCGCATGAAAGATGTGAGTGCATACTATCCAGCAAGAACAGGTGTATGACAGCCTGCGAAGGTCATTCAAAAGGCTCAGGAACGCCTATTCTCAGCCTCAAGATCAAAGCCAGATAATGTCATAACATTGGGATACAAGAGAGTGAGGAGCCTCTTTCAACATTCGTTGCAATGTATACCCAATCACCGCAGGTATTCGAGGATGGAAAAGCTAATACCGTTCCCTCTGGGATCACGAACTGCGTTGTGAACACAATAATCACGGCTCTGCAGGCTCCCGAATGGGAGAAACTGTTGGAAAGGTAAAGTGACTATTATATATAGGCCCGCTACTAATCTCTCGCTATAGAATTGGAGCAGATGCCATGCTGCATATCCTCACCAAGACCTCTGTCTTTATCAAGCTGCCAAACGAATGCTTGTGTCAAATGACGGGTGAACCGTTGATCTATACCATGCCTCCGAAACTTGATGGGTATATGCCTTCGAGTGACTCTTGCACGCATGACCTCGGAAAGCGGAAGAGAGACCCATTGGAAGGCTCGGGACCTCGTAAACGCTTGAAACTCGTCAGATGGAAGGACCTCCGCAGAGTTTTTCCCAAGGGTGGCACCAAGTCAACCAAGTCAGAATTTATCCCTTGTGAACGGTGAGAGAAAGTCCGTACTTCTGCCTCGTCTCGCTGACCGGACCATCAGACGAACTGCAGCTGATATTTCATTCGTCCGTGCGCGTGTCTTTTATGCGCGATCAACCCGCGACCCTGAGCGGCGATGTATCATTGTGGGCTTGCCGTGTATTCGTAAGCCTCTGTAATATATTACTTTCGCGTTATTGACCTCGCGAAGATGTGCTTCACCGGCTTAATCCTTCTTATTTCCGGAAGACTAGTCGACAACCAGACGCGTATCGTGATCCTGACCCGCGTGAAGAAGCCCAGAAAGCCCGCCACCTGAGCAAATATATTTTTCCATTGCAATACGGTCTATCCAACGTGTTCAGCCACCAATCGCCGACGAAAGAACCATATAAGCAGCCGGATTTCGCCGACAGAGAGCGAGAGATTGAGGTGAGGCGCGGTGAGGCCTTGCAAGGTCCACAGACATAGAATGAATGCGCACATTTCAGCTCCTTGGAAAATGTAAGACACCAAAGAGGCTGAAGGACGTGCTCGTGCTTTTGGAGAAGATGATCTGGCGACATGGCAAATGTGGTTATAAGCCACTTAGAGACAAAGTGTGTCCATCCAAGGTAAGCCAACCCTTAGTTGTAGTGTGCACAGGTTTCAAGATCATTCCTAGATCACAACTACTGACAATAAAACCATGGACAGCAGTATCATACTGGTGAGCGGGATAGAACAGTATCACAATTCGGCTTTATATCTCTTCGACAGGAAATGGTTTCCGAGAACTCAATGCTACTGAAATCACAAGCATCGCAAAAGGACATATCCATCGATTCCGAGGGAAACACCATCGTCGCTCATAGATGTCAAGGTAAATTGGAAACGGAGCACAAACCGCGATTCGTGGAATTCACTTGTAGTCACTTCGAGGTACTTAATTGGGAAGTTCGTAGACAAGATATGCTGACTGTTTGACCAGGTGTTTCGCTATGCTTTGCTCGTCACTAAGGCTGTCATTCCAAAAGCCTTCTGGGGATGCGAGAGAAATTTTAAGCTTATTCAAGGCTGTATGGGCATTCGTTGACTTTGTTTCTGAATATCGGCTGACGCTCGTTAGATATCAAGGAATTTATTGCAAACCGCAAATACGAAACGTCTACGTTACATCATGTGCTTCAAGGCTTCAGCACGTCAGAATGCGACTGGTCAATGCCGCCCGGAGACGGTATCCGGAAGCAGACTAGAGTGTCTGTGACGGATTCTCTCAAACGTCAAGAACTTATCGAAGAATTCATCTTCTGGTACTTTGACTCCTTCTTGCTTTCATTGCTCAGGGTACGTGTTTTCAACAGAACTGAAGATCTTATTAACACATTCTCTTTAGACAACGTTCTACGTCACGGAATCGTCCGCATTTCGGCACCATGTTCTTTATTTTCGACAGGATGATTGGGAGATGCTCTGTGCACCACTGATAGATCGATTGAGTGAGAGGACTTTCCAAGAGATCGAGAAGGCACGCCTCGAACTTTTTTCTGGTCTACCTAGTTCTCATCTTTCATCAGCATGAAGCAGAAGAGATCTTGCGCCAGCGACAACTCGGATTCTCCTTCGTTCGCTTGCTTCCTAAGGAAACTGGTGTTCGCCCCATTGTGAATCTACGACGGAGAGCAAACCCCAAGGTACGTCCATTAATCGAGGCACATTTATTGCTCATTCTCATACAGGGTCAGCATGCAAGGCCTGCGCTTTCCATTAATCAAACTCTGAGGGCGACATTTGCCATTCTAACATACGAGAAGGTATTCGCTTTGTGCTTCGTCGGAAACACTCACATAAACATTCTGAGTAGCAACAACAACCGGACCTCCTAGGAGCGTCTGTGTTCGGTTCGAATGAAATATATGAAAGGTTCCAAAAGCTAAGGACAGAGTTGTTGAAGGATGCACCTTCAGGGAAACTGTACGACCGATTGATTCAGTCAGGACATTTTATTGAACCGCCAATTTACAGTCCGAAGCTGTATTTCGTCAAACTCGATGTGCAAGCATGCTTCGACTCGATAGAACAATCCACTCTGCTGAAGATACTCCGCGATGTGATATCCGATGTAACTTACAGCCATGATTATTGTATATTCTGATATTCATATGATTACGCAGGAGAACTATATGATTCGGAAGCATGGGCAGGTCACGCATGAATTCGGGAAAATCAAGCGTTCGTACATCAGGAAGGCGCATTCAGAAGGTTTGGTCGTTTGTGTATTACGCGGAGGGTAACATGCTGATAGGATATTTATTCCCAAGATGAACACACAGACTTCGTGGCGTACGCTCGTGATTTGGCCGCCGCCATAAGACAAACTATCTTCACGGACCAGGTTAGCGGCCATATCGCATAGCTTGTGTTAAGGTGTTCACATGTCATGCAGGTTCATTATGAATTTCAGTCCAGGATAGCCACTTTCAAGCTCCTCGAAGAGCACATAAACGAGAACATTGTGAAGGTTTGTCTTATCTGTCTTAGATGGCTATCATATGTCGTGACGTATCTTCAGATCGGCCAGCGGTACTACCGACAAATTGTTGGCATTCCTCAAGGATCTGTGTTGTCCTCTCTCTTGTGCTCATTTTTCTACGGGGATCTAGAGAGAACTCGTTTGAATATCTTGGATGATCCCAAAAGTGTGCGTGCTCCGCTACTCATCCTTATGAGAGCCCGACGACATTGACAATCGATAGTTATTGGCGCGATGGATCGACGACTATTTATATGTGACGACCAGTTTGGAGAAAGCAAAGCGGTTTCTAGATGTCATGTGCGAGGGTAAAGTCTTATTCCTTTCGTGCTTTACCGCACCTCACAGCTCGAATCCTGCAGGGCATCCAGAATACGGATGTATCATATCCCAAGAGAAGACGATGACTAACTTCGAGCACGATTCCATTCAGGCGGTGAACGTCACCGATCCCGGCCAAAAATGTATGTTCGATCATTCTCTATCTCTGGTTTTGCTTGAAGAAATAGTAGACTTTCCTTGGTGTGGTCTGCTGATTAACATGTCGAACCTCTCGGTCATGGCTAACCACTCAAAATACCGTGGAATTGGTAATCGTCTCCCTGTGTGTGCAATGATGATCCTCTCATTCTCGACTCCGTAGACCTTGCATATTCGCTGACAGTCGATAAGAGACGTCGCCCTGGCCTAATTTTCACCCGAAAGATGTTGCAGTGAGTGCGAGGTATCTTTTCTTGTCGACTAGGAACTGATCGTCCTCAGGTTAGCCAAAGTTAGGAGTCACATTCTTTACACGGATACCGGCTTGAATGGCCTGCATACTGCATACGTCAATGTCTATCAAAATTCTATAATCTCCGCAATAAAGATGCATCACTATCTCATGAGCTGGGGTATCAATGTTGCGAAGAATGTGAAATTCCTCCACGGTGAGTTCAATCTGACATTGAATCTTGCGTACAGCTACTTTGCTCACTGAACATAGATATAATTCGCCAGGTTACTAGATACACCTATTCCACGATAGACGTCAAGTCCCGTAGTAAGGTTGCGCGCGCCAACGGAGGGACTTGTGATCTGCAGAAAGGTTCTGTGATATGGTGGGTAATTCATTTTTGTCGGTGCACCGCCCTTCTCATTGTTGAGATCCTCAGGCTTGGAACGCATGCGTTTTACACCGTATTGTCGAAGAAGCATGAGGTGTACGGCACTTCGACGCTGCTCAAGTCCCTGCAGTTTGAGCTGTCCTTGTCATGTAACAAACGATTGAAGCACCGGTTTAAAAAGGTGGTGAAGGAGGGTCTTGAAGGCGTTGCCGCATTGTATTTTTGAGTCGACGATCGTGTCGTTGGCATAATATAGTGTCGTGTTTTCCGCGCTGCCTACATAGAACATACTGTTTGATGAAGTCGCCTACCTCCATGAATTGGTTTTCCACGGCCCGCACTTCCGCCGTGGGTTGCTTGCCCGATTAAGGCAGTCTGTACTGAGTCTGCTCTACTATACTTGAAGTACCGCAGCACCAGAACACGCCCTTGGACACGTTGGTAACCTTATTCTCTTCATTTCACAGCGGCCTCAAGGTTGGATCAATTGGGCGTTGACCACTGCTTCCAGATTTGCACTGGCCACGCCACAACCCAGCAGGCAGTTCGTGGTTTGATCCTTCCTCACACGCCGAACTGAGAACGCTCTATTTATCTGGAGAGTAGTTTTTGCATTGTCTCAGACTGAGACTGTTACTGTCCCCTCTAGTGAGTTGTACAGCTCGCTATAGTACTTTCCTCGCCTGATCGCTTCCTGGCAGTAAGCAAAGTGCTTAGTGCACTACATTCACAACGATGCCTCGTGGAACAACCCTGGCTTTCATAGCCCTCCCTTTACTTGCACTGTCGCTCGCATATTATGCACAATCCTTGTCCTCGCCTCTCGGACCTGCACCTCATCTTGGAACTGGACTCCAGCTCTCACTAGCCTTGTCTGGTCTCATTGGATATGCCCAGGCCGCCGTGCAAGCACCATTCGGATTCAAACTTTCAGAGCAGCCTGCAGAAGCCGTCCTCGAGGCTGATGAGTGCGACGAGCAGGATTATGCACTCGCGCCTCGTCCGCGTTTCACGCGCAAAATTATTGCTGTGGGAGACATACATGGAGACATTGGAAATGCAGAACGTATTCTGCAAATGGCTGGCGTCGTGGACGAGGACAATAATTGGAGCGGAAACGTGGATGTGTTCGTGCAGACTGGCGATATTATTGACAGGTGAGGGTCTCTCCCTGATATTTTAAATCTCACTCACTCATATTGAAGGGGTGATGATACCATCGAGCTGTTTAATTGGATGGAAGACCTTCGCGAACAAGCATTATCCGTCAACGGCATCGTGTTGACAGTCCTCGGAAATCATGAGTACATGAACGCGATAGGTAGGCAGTGGGATTCCATATCACGGAGCACAGGTCTGAGGCGATTCTCCAACAGGTGATTGGCGGTAAGTACCACATTGCATGGAGCACAAGTTGCCATTGAGACTGATCGCAGTTACGTCCTGGATTCGGAGAAGAAAACGTTTGAGCCTCGTGGAAGCCGCCTGGAAGCTGTTACAACTGGCTGGCTTGCACATGCATGGGCGGCAAACTATACAACCGCTGTGCGATTGCCTCTTCACGATTTGCTCGGCCCCCCAAACACCGACTACCCACCACCAAAGGGAAGCGCATTCGCACGTGCTAATGCAGGATCTCTTTCGCATGCTGCTTTCTCATTCGTGCATGGTGGCTTGGCTCCTGCGTACCCTAATTTGCAGCCATTCCCGAGTGCCATCAACAACTTGGGATCATCCCTCTTACGTAGGCTGATGGAGCGCAGGCCCCAGCCCCAACCACACCCACCCAGTTCGTACCCAGGCCTTCCAGCAGGCACAACTCGTGAAGAAGCCCGCTTATATGGCGCCGACGGGCCCTTATGGTACCGTGGGTGGGCCGATGAAGACGAGAGGAAGGCATGCTCCAAGGTCGACGAGGTGCTCGAAAAGACAGGCACGCGCCGTATGGTGATGGGTCACACCCCGCAATTTGACGCCATTGCAGCGAGGTGTGACGGGAAGGTGCTCATCATTGACACAGGTTAGTTTCTATCTACACTCACGATCGATCGAGCTCAATGCAAGTGTTAACACTGAAGGTATTTCGCATGCTTATGGCGGTGCGTTGTCGGCACTCTCGATCGAGTACACGCTGGAGCCTGTAAAGGGTGGGGGATGGAAAGAGCAGGAGGTTGTTAAGGCCTTATACGCTGACTATGATGATGAGCTCCTTGTTTCGAGCACACGGGACCTGGACGGAGACCTCTGGTAGAGCTCTACATTCTGCATTGTGTGCTGCCGCACCGTTCGGCATATAATGATGTTCCAAAACCCTACTGCTACTCTACACGCCACTGTACCATGTTCTCCTACACAATTATTCAGCTATGACAATGACAATGACCAAGTATTTTCTTTGGTGGGTCCATAATGACGACGTCACCGATCGATCGTCGGTGACGTCCAAAGAACCAGAAAAGGATAAAAGCAGGTTTCTTCTAATTCTCCTCTCGCCTCGGGGATCGATTTTATTCCGTAGTAGTCGTCACACCACCTTTCTGATGTTAGCTGTGGAGCGCGTTCTGTCTTCGACCAGTGAAAAAACACAGTACTTCGACGCACTCGAGATGCTCGCACCATCTGACAACACAAAGAGATTCAGTAACCAGCGCGCGCCGATTCCAAACGGTACTCGGGCACCAAATGGTGACATTATAAAGGGGGAAAACCAACAACAGCAGTCAGATGATGCCCCGCCAGTTAACGACTTCAACCATGCCTCCTCACTCGAATCGCTTCCTGTATGGACCGGAAGCAGAGACGAGCATGTACCCCTTACTGGTGGTATGGGCGGCAGACGCAGCACCTCGGTTGCGCGGAAAGGCTCCGTGCGCACGGCGAAGAGTACCAGATCTGTGACTGAGGCTACAGCAGCCTTCCAGAAGGGATCAGCCCTCGCGGGCCCGAATGCCGAGCCAGAGATAGATGAGGACGTGATCCGCCGTGGCGCCATCGCCGAGAGATCTTTGAGTACGAAACAAAAATACAAAATCCAGAAAGATGAGCGTGAGTATCCCATCCTCGGTGTGAGTTTGTCTTCCTCATAGCTGATGCCCATCCATAGAACGAGATTCAAAGCGTCTGTCCAAGCTTTTGAAGACAGAGTCTGAGTTGGAAAAGGCTGCGTTGGCACGGGCTCTGAAGTCGCTTGCGGCTCTGCAAGATCTTCACAAGTGCGCGTGCAAGCGCGAAGAGAAAGCAGAAGCCGCGCAGTACAAGTCACTGTTGGCGGCTCAGAAAGCTGAAAGCATATATTATGAAGCAAAGGCTCGTGCTGAGGAAGAGCGGGCGCGATGGGAGGGCAAGCAGGCGGAGGTCAGGGCTCAAGAGGAACGGTTAGAGGCTGAGAGAGATAACGTAAGGAAGATGGAGGAACGTGTGGCTGAATGCGCCCGTGAGGTAGAGAGATTGAGGATCATGAAGGCTACAGACGAGGTACGAGCTTTCGTCTTGTTTCCTAGTATTGCAGTTGACGCTTTTCAGAGAGAAAGAGAAGCGAAGAAGGTGGAGTTGTTGGGAAAGAAGAATTGAGACGGCGAGATGTTCAACCTTTAGTTCTGCGTCATACAACGCCGACAGCACTGAGTGCCAATATTTGCCAACGCAAGACATGAGCAATATAAGCTTGAGCAAAGAAACCGCTAGAAACAAACATCATGATGTAGGTTATTACTACAGCCTGAGCCCGGTAGCACCGTATATCTCTGGCTGCTGCCCAACGTGGGCTAGTGCATGCATTAGCACCAGTGATCGTCGCATTAACCTTAACCACTTGACCATTTACTTGGTT
>PVYE01000052.1:0-90518 GCA_002995055.1 Rhizopogon rudus | reverse complement strand
TACAAAATAATCTGAGAAATAACCTGTGCTGTCCAGGCTCTAAGTTATTTGTGGTTGATGCAAATACTACCAGATAAACTATTGCGCACGTCAAAACATTTTACTGGCACTCGTAGTTCTTATTCGCGGATAAAGACTGCCGCCGCACCCATCCCAGTTCCGATACACATCGAAGTGACCAAAACCTGCATCACGCCGTCAAAGATAGATCAGTTGAACGAGGTTGAACGCCATGCCTTTCCCTTTCTGCGGTGGAGCTCATTCAATCCCGTGACAATCTGTCGTGCTCCGGTGCACCGTGATGAAAGACAATTTACCGTCAACATGCATTAACTATGCAAGTTTTGGATGTACTCATCTAATGGATGGCCAAAAGCTATGGCACCTCCGTTAACGTTCACTTTCTCTGGGTTCAACCCGAGCTCTTGGATGCAGTATATGCACTGAGAAGCGAATGCCTCGTTAATCTGTATGTACCGTGAATGAACATATCAGTACTTCCCCCGACGAGTTGTCAGACTCACCTCGTACAGATCGACGTCTTCTGCGCTCAGCCCAGTGTTCCGGAGGACCATGGGGATGGCGTACACGGGGCCAATTCCCATCACACGAGGAGGGCAGCCTCCCAAAAATCTCAGCGAGGAAATGATCGTCGGGAAATTTCCTCACCTGCGACAGCGGTACTGACATGCTTGCCAAGGATTTCAAGTCCAAGCTCCTCCGCCTTGCGCCGAGTCATCATCATGATTGCTGCTGCACCATCAGTGATTTGGCTTGCGTTCCCACCTGTCGTGCGTGCTTCACCCCATTGCGGGAATGCTGGCCGAATCTTCAAAAGCGTCTCTTTTGTCGTCCCATAACGGATCCCGTCATCTTTTGTAACCACAACCATCTTCCGTACACCAGTGGTAGGATCTTTCTCGTACACAGTGAATGGAACAATCTCCTTTGCAAAGTAACCGGCTTTCTCAGCATGTTCAGCTCGCTGATATGATTTCGCAGAGAATTCGTCCATGACTTCTCGCGAGATACCAAAATCTTTGGCAACATTCTCGCTGGTCCAACCCATGCGATAAGTACAGTCCTTGGCAGCAGCATTTGACCCAACAATTTCGGACTGAGGAGGAGCACCATGGTCGGGGCTTGCACAGTTGAGCCTCGCGAAATAAACTCGAGTGTGTTAACGTACTTTTGGCTCATAGACTCAATACCGACAGCAAGTCCAATCTCAATCTGACCGGAGCGAATTTGGTTTGAGATGACAGTTGTCGCCATGAGGCCACTTGAACAAAAGCGGTTCACAACTTGGACTGGGACTGATTCGGGGATACCAGCAGCGAGCGCCGCCCCTCTGGCGTGATAACCTGGGTCAGTGGTGAGAACTGTACCTACGCAGATATCGCCAATAGCATTTGGGTCGACATGAGATTTGGCTATCGCTTGCTAAATGTCTGCTCAGTAACAATTAAGCGTAGCTATTGCATGTTACCTTAAACATTTCCAGTAAGAGCTCGTCTATCCTACCAACATGAACTTCTGTTACATCAGAGATGAAATGGACGACTTACTTCATGTCTTTCAGAGCACCCTTCTTCGCTTTGGTCAATGGAGAACGGATGGCCATCGTTATGACCACGTCATCTGGGTGTTTCTGTTCCAAAGCCGTCAAGCCCGTAGCTGAGGAACCAGTGAGGTGCGAAGAGAACTGTTTCAGGCGCTGCAGAGCCATGCTTGTTATCCCTTTGAAAATGAAGTGAGGTTTTGTTATTAATGAGGTCTGAGAAGACCAAGTTCCTCCCGCGACTGCAGACGCGAAAGTCAGACTAGGTCAATGACCAAATAAAGCAATCGGAACACGATCACCTAAAAGCTTCCGTGCAACTCCATTGACTCCACGTACTTACAACGTACAACCTGAAATGATCTCTTCTTCTCATGGATTCGCCGACGGCCGGTCGCATAGTGACATTCCAAATACTTATTATGTGTTTGTTATCAGCTCTTCTTCAAGTCCCAAGGACCTCGCCCTGCACAAGGACTGGCTTCAAGAACGCTCAGACTTCGACGTCGACGCTGAGGACAGTCATCTTAGTAGTATACTTACGGTACCGCCTGGCAGTTACACCATTGCTTCTACAAGTATGACGTACAAGCTCACTTCCGCCACTGGCAACGGGCTTGCCTTGGATCTGTAAGTGTGTCCTATTTCAATCACTATTCATTCATCAGTCCTAATCTAAGATTCTATAGAATGTCCTTTACTTTATAGACATTAAAATGTCTTGGGCGCACGCTGACCTTATCGCTGACCGCCCCCATCCAATTATCTCTAGCGCTTGTTTGAAACCGAAGATATCCGCGGCGTGCATTACGTGCATGTGTGGGGAGAAGAACTGACCCGCGTACCTGCTTGGATCTCTCATGCTTATCTCTCCTCACTTGATAGGCAATTTTTGGCGGCGATTCTACTTGACTTTCCAGTTCGGCAGTTTCATTTAAAGTCAGAATCTTTGCAATGAATAATCCTCATCCCATCTGTCCTTGCAATGTCGTCAACCACAGGGTCTGAAGTCCTGACGCAAGGTACAGGATATGGCGTTGTCCTTGGTATCGGATTCGTGTTCGCTATTATCATGATGGGTTTATCCACCCTTCAAAATCGATATACCACCTACAAAATCGCCACTTCCGAAGAGTTCAACACCGCATCACGCAGTGTCAAGCCTGGACTAATTGCTTCTGGCATTGTGTCCGCATGGACCTGGGCAGCTACACTCTTGCAGAGCTCAACAGTGACTTACGAGTACGGTTTATGTGCTGGCTATTATTATGCAGCAGGTGCTACGATCCAAATCTTCATTATGGCAATTCTCGCCGTGCGCATTAAAATGATCGCACCATACTGCCACACCTTCCTCGAGATTGTCCATGCTCGTTACGGTAATGGGGCACACTTCATGTTCGCGACTTTTGGACTGGTCGTCAATCTCATTGTCTCAAGTATGCTGCTCCTCGGTGGTAGTGCAGTAGTCAACGCCTTCACTGGAATGAACATTTATGCCGCCAACTTTCTCATTCCTCTTGGGGTCTGTATCTACGTCATCCTTGGTGGTCTTCGTGCAACGTTCCTATGTCGGTGGTTGGTTATCCCCCCTGAATCAACCCACTGATATACCTTTCTTGCAGGCGATTACTCGCATACACTCATCTTGATGATCCTCATCCTTTACTTCTTCTTCTGGACCTATACGAAGGCGGACCTCATCGGCGGTTTTGAAGGAATGTACAACTTGCTACAGCAAGCGAGCATCGACCGACCTGTCCCCGGAAACCAAGATGGTTCATACTTGACCTTGAAGTCTAATTGTGAGCTTTTCCTCAACCCCTTCACAGATGTTTGCTGAAAGTTCTTATTAAGATGGGCTCACCTTTATGATTATCCAGATCACTGGCGGATTCGGGACTGTCATGCTGGACCAGGTTTGTTCTTTGTCATCGGTACAATGGATAGTACTTGCTAATATCATGAATAGGGCTACTGGCAACGTGCAATCGCATCCGAAGCAAAGACCGCTGTCCGAGCTTATCTTATGGGTGGCATTGCATGGTTAGCCGTACCTCTAACTTTTTCCTCCATCATGGGTCTGGCTGCTGTCGCGCTTGCCAACCGTGAGTTCAAGCACATTCCAACAAAATCGTATGTATCTGATAATAATTCAGATCCGAGCTTCCCGTATCCTGGCGGGCTCACAGTGGCAGAAATTGATGCTGGCCTGGCTGCTCCTGCTGGTGTGGTCACACTATTGGGCAGTGGTGGTGCTGCAGCCATGGTGAGCCTCCAATTTCTCGTTCAATAACAACTGACTGACTGACAGTTGTAAATATAGTTAATACTTCTTTTCATGGCAGTCACTTCGGCAGCATCTTCCGAAATGATTGCGACATCGTCCATTCTCACATTTGACCTGTACCAGATCCATTTCAAGCCTGATGTATGTCTAAATCGATCCCTTCCAGGAACGAACCTGATGGTAACTCATCCAGGCATCACCGGAAAGTCTTATGCGTGTATCTCACATCATGGTCGCAGTGTGGGCAGTGGTCATGTCATGTACCGCCTCATTGTGGATCGGAATAGGAATATCTTTGAACTGGCTATTCTTGTTCTCAGGAACTTTGTTCACAGGTGCTGTCGGTCCAGTCATATTCAGCGTGGTGTGGCGTCAGCAAACCAAAGAGGCTGCTATCAGTGGTGCATTGGGAGGGGTAGTGGTTGGAGTAATTGCTTGGCTGGCAGTTGCAAAGACATATTACGGCGAATTGACTATCGCAACTACCGGTAGGCTCTTATCCGCTTTGAAGGCACTGTGCTTTTCGCTGACGAAGAAAAAGGTCAAATGTATCCCAATCTCGCTGGGAACTTGGGCGCTTGCTGCTCCGGTGCTATCATTTCCGCGGTGATCACTCTCATCAAACCTGACAACGAGTTCGACTGGTCTGCCACTAAAAGAATTAACCCCCGAGCAAGAGCCATGGATCGAAAACGGGCGGCCTTGCAAGCGTCTGCATCTGGTTCCGAAACTCCTGTCGAGAAAGAGAAAGAAGAAGAAGTCGCGGTGGACACATCGTCGGCCAACGACGACATATCGATTGATGTCCCAGCTGAAGAGTACGCCGAGCTTCAGAAGTCACTGAAGGTTGCTACGTGGGCATCGTTGACAATGACATTCGTTGTGGTTTTCGTGAGTGCAAATCTGTATGTTGATGGTCGGTTATTAACCCAGTCACAGCTTATACCGATACCAATGTTCCTGTCACACTATGTGTTCTCTCTGAGTTTTTTCAAAGGTTGGATTATTGTCTGTGTCATGTGGCTCATCGTGGCTGCGTGCATCACATCAGTCCTACCTCTCTGGGAGAGCCGTCTGGCGATAAAGAACATTTTCTTGGGTGTGATTCGGGACGTGTTCGGGGGCGTAAAGGGGGCACGTAGTCGTACCGATGTATAGTAGGATTGGCCGTTAGATTTTAAGATGAGATGTCCTCAATAAAGAGACAAACACACTCGCACGCAGATAAGACTCTAAATCAGTCAATAAACGGACTCTTATGAAGAACTGAAGTTGTTCAGAGCAACCGGCACGAGTAAGGTAGGCAGGCGATGTTGCTACAGCGCCCTCTTAACTGACTTCTGCAGTGTGCACTGATAAATATGCGAACACTTTGAACCGAAACCATCTCACATGACGAGGTTACTCGGATGTCAGGGGACCAGTAAGTAAGGACGGGTACTCATCGTCGAGGTAGCTTTGGGACCAGGTCCGGACGAGGGGTTCAGGGGGCAGTGACGTCTTGTCGACTGTTGTCTGTATGAAAGGTTAAAGTTGTCTCACATGAAAATTGTGAGTAGAAAGGGTCATCGGTGCCGGTCACCGAGGCTGTCGCGGTGACTAGGAGTCCGCCGCGGCCGCCTGTGCTCACTAGCAAGAGGCGCTAGACTAGCGAGTCGGCGACCAGTCGCCTTACAATGACAAAGAGCGGGTGAGTAATACAGTGTAAGGTCTTGAAATCTCACCACCCGTCAGCGCAAGACAAAGCGGCTGGTACAACCCATCACGATAAACCAGGCTCCAGAACGAGCCCCAACGATATGGTTGCAACTTGAAGGAACCATTATGTCATGATGAGGCTTGCGTCACGGTCATGGATCAAATCGATCGGGTGGAATACATGCAAGTTCGCCTCTCATCGTGGTGTCCTCCAAGTCCGAACTGGAGCTATGATAGCAGGGTTGGCACTTGGTAGCAGATGATAAAGATCAATGGGTCGCCGACACGCGATTTTAATAAGTCAGTGGCGATGCGGGACTCGGGAGTCGGGAAGGCTTCTTACTAGCCGCTACAACTTGAAAGCCTCCTGCCAGAGGCTCCCATTGAATACAATACCCAGCGATACAGACATGCCTGTGACTGTTGTACCATCAGTGTCCGCAGCGTTATCGGGAACATTCAGATTTATAGGTCGGTTGTGAATTACATCATGTTCAATCTGTCGGTCATATTGATCTACCCGCGGCAACCTTGGTAGATATCGGAGGTCAGTACTCGCCTGGGATACTTGACTTCATTCATAATACAATAATCGTTGTTCGATAGTCAATCTCACCGACCCTGTATTTCATGGTATTCACCATGGCAAAAAAAAACATGAAGGTTTTTCACGGTTTTCGTCCTTCTACACTGTCATTGCTCAGAATCGTCATTTGCAGACGACTTTCAAGCAGTGTTGGACAGGTCGCAGTTAGCTGGTATTCAGTCCATGATCATCACAGGCGGAAGTCTTCGAGAGTCAAAACATGCCCTCTCTCTTGCCGCTAAACATGGTATGCATCACCTAACAGAACCAGATTTGTTCGTGTACTAAGTACTGATACCATCATTGCGCTGTCTTAATTTCTAAGGCTTATTTGCGACAGTGGGGTGCCACCCAACCCGTTCAAAGGAGTTTGACCAGCACCCGAGCGGTCCAGAAGCATATCTTCATGAGCTTGACACGCTAATAAGTGCCCATCTTCATGGTAAAGGCAGGGTTGTTGCTATCGGCGAGTGTGGCTTGGGTGCGTCTAGATATTGAATGCCCAAAATGTTTTCATGATTACGAGACCATCAGATTATGATCGCACACACTTTGCACCAGCAGATGTGCAACGACGACATTTCCGTATGTGTGGAACGTAACTGTTGCGTGTCGGATAATATTTTACATTTATCCAGGGTCGCAGCTATTTCTTGCCAAAAAATACAAGCTCCCACTATTCCTTCACTCTCGTGCAGCGCACAAAGACTTTGTGAGCATCCTTCGCGATGAAGGTTTTGGGGAGGATGGAGAGAGAAAGGGAGTTGTGCACAGCTTTACAGGGTCGGTTGAAGAGGTTATTGAACTCGTGCGTTCGTAACATATTTCTCTTCGGATTTTGTTGATTCCGACACACAGATGGACATGGGCTTCCACATCAGGTGCTGTCACAGAGCTTGAATTGGATTTTGGAAACTGATACAATCCCATCAGCGTCAATGGATGCTCCCTCAAAACTGAGCAAAACTTACTGGCTGTAAAGGCAATCCGACCGGAGAAGCTCTTACTCGAGACAGGTCAATTTCAACGACATACCGTTGACGAAGGAAACTGAGAACTCATGATACTAGATGCTCCTTGGTGCTCTATGACCTCAACACATGCGTCAAATGCATTACTAGGGACACTCCCGGCATCACTAAAGGCAAAATATTTCCCTCCAAGCACTAATTCCACAGCGTTCGTGATGGGCAAGCCAGTGAAAGGAAGAAATGAGCCCAGTGCGATCGGAGGCATTGCATGGGTCATACACAGGCTCAATGAAGAGGTCCCGTTTGAGAAGGTGACAGAGAAGGTGTACAAGAACACTGTGCAATTATTTCGCCTAGTTGAACTAGTGGAAGCTTGATCAACTTGCGCTTTTTTCTCAGCAGTGACTGGCTATCTTCCTTTTATTTGGTCTGCCTACCGAGAGTAATTAATATTAAAATGTCGGCAGGATGGTTTGCAATGCTGGGAACGACATGAACGCTGTTCAGCCTCTTGAGGTTCTCGGAGTGATACGTGTTTTCATATGTTCTCGCCGTCAGTGAACAACGATTCCACCGTACGTGCCCGTAGTACTTCAGGTTCAAAATATTGGGAAACAGTTGTTTGGCTATTTATTGTTATGAGCTTTGATGCAAGTACTTGATTGTTTAGTCACGGTATTATAATAATATGTACTAGTAATAACTTTGGTTTGTATACCTTCAATTTGATGAGTTCTCAGCCGTCTAACCAGACCCCCTCATTATTGCCTTTCATTCTCGCTGTCCTTGGGCTCGTGTGGTATGTAGTCTTGTGGAGTATTGGCCTCCTGGGATGCAGAACAGGGTGAGCAACCCTCTTTAGACGCCACGCGCCACGCCTTGCTCATGGTACACAGTCGAAGAAGGTATCGCCTGCGACCGCGCTCTCCACTTGCAACGGCACAACCAAACTCTGTCCCTGGTGTCTCTATTCTGCGACCGCTAAAAGGCCTGGATGCCAACTTGTATGAGAACCTGGAGTCTACATTCACTCAAGAATACCCCAATTTCGAAATTATATTGTCTGTCGCTGATGAGCGAGACCAAGCTCTTCCAGTGGCGAGGGACCTCATTTCTAAGTACCCCAGCGTCAATGCCAGGTTAATTATAGGTATGTAAGTTTCTAGTGAGACATTTGGGCAGTTCAGCTGATGATGGAATGCAGGAGAAGAGTTGGTGGGGGTCAACCCAAAAGTAAACAACCTCGTTCGTTCGTATCGCGAAGCCACTCACGACATCCTCTGGGTTATCGATTCCGGTGTTTCTGTTGCGCCTGGGACCCTCGCGCGCTCTGTTGACCTGCTCGAGCCATCTACGCCGACGTCACTTCCCACAAAGCGCGTTGCTCTCATCCATCACGTCCCTTTCGCATCTGCTCCAGAAGCATCCCTTGGTGGAAGAATTGAAGAGGCATTTCTCAATACCAACCATGCGAAAATGTATCTCGCAATTAACACCGTATCTATCGAGTCTTGCGTGGTCGGCAAATCAAACCTCTACCGGCGTTCTGATCTAGAGCGGGTTAACGGATCGCTCAAGCCTCGAGCGCACACGGAGTCAGGAAATGACCAGGATTGTGTCTATGGTCTTGCTGCATTCGGAAACTTTTTGGCTGAAGATAACATGATTGGCAGTGCTCTGTGGCATGAGCTGGATCTGCGCCATGACTTGTCCTGTGACGTGGCGCATAATGCGATCGGGAAAATGTCCTTGTCAGAATATATCTGGAGGCGTGTGCGCTGGATTCGCGTGCGCAAGCACATGGTTATATCCGCAACTATCCTAGAGCCTTTTACCGAAAACATTGTCGCTAGCTCCATCGCTGCTGCAAGTTTGCACTACCTCTTCAGCATTCCCGTTTGGCCTTTTCTCGTATTCCACCATGCGGCTTGGCTCTGGGTGGATTTAGATGTTTACGCGTCACTCGCTGGTCATCCTCTTCCAGCAGACAGACGCTGGCAGTTCATCAGTGCTTGGTGTCTGCGCGAACTTCTAACATTGCCAATCTTCTTCTTGGCTATACTTGGAAATGAGGTAGTTTGGAGAGGGAAGAAATACAAGGTGTTACGGGCGGGAGAAGTAAGACAGACATCTGGTGATGGTATGTTCGGGGGGCTGTTTACCTGGCGCAGGCGGAGAGACTCTGACTATCAGCCGTTGGCGAGCAATCATTCGGATACGTAATGCATGCACACAACAAGTTTGATCCTCGTATGTAGCTCACTGTCCAAGTTATTATTAACGGCAAACGTATTATAAGAGGCGTATACCCATGATTAGAAAAGTACAGAAAGCGTCCGAGAACTACAGCTACATACAGTGAGGGTGCGAGATGATGAGATGAAAAGCACTAATGAGGTTGGCTATGAGGGTATACCCACGTCAGGCACAGGTTCACCGCAAGCTGCTCTTGCCTCTTCTTGACTATGCTTTGCAAGAAGACGGAAATTGTAGATCATAACCACTTCGTCGAAGAAGGCGTCGGACCAATCTTCTGCCTTGCATGATTCCAGCGCGGCAGTGCGCAAGCGCAGATCGCGTCCGTCACATGAGATCTTGCATAATGATGCTTCCAGACCCGCAGGAGTGGTGGGCTGAGGTGTGTGCTGCCGTGAATCCCGAGCATCTTTCTGCCGTTGGTTGGAGAACCAGTTCTTAACTTGATGATACTCCCTATAATGTCGAGATTGAGAAATGCCACGAAGATGAACGAAATGACAACGGACCTATTTATGATGACTCCGAGCTGAGATACCCAAGCTTCGTCAGGGTACGGGGTAATCTCATCATAAACCATCTGCATTAAGAGGCGTTGACGCCATGTTGCAGGCGTCTTTCCTGTAGATGGGATGGCCAGGGCGCGTTTCTTCAACTCCCGCACTCTAATTTCTCTCTCATTTGAGGCACGGGAAGCAGATTGTAAATATGCCTGTTTATAGGCCTTCTTCGTGAGACTGTCTTCGGGAGAGGTCCCTCGACGTGGTGTGATGGCAGAAACTGAAGCAGGCTTGAATCGCAATGATGATCCCTTGCTCGTAGTGACTCGCTTCCTTAATGTACGACGCGGAAAAGACTCCTCAGAAGGTATGGCGGACTCTGCAGATGGATTCGCAAACTCCACATCCATGCCATCTACTGAGGCATCTAGAGACAGTTCCCGAGAGGAAGATGAGGAGGCTGGACTATCCACCGGAGATCCATCTTCCTGACCATCAAAGGAAGAAAGGGCGTCCCGGGAAGACAGAGTGGGTGAAGTTGAGAGAACTGTTGCAGAAGAGCCTGTGTATGGTATAGTCATCAGTGATCTGTTGCAGTAATATAATGTATAGAGTTGAAACTAGAGTCCTTGGGTGTGAGATGAAGAGAAACCTGCCTGAAATAAATACCAACGCTTGATCCACTGGTGTTCGGGGCGGGTAAGACAAAGCTTTATTGTATTGCTGGCGCCCCCAATCTGAGTGGTCCAAACCAGCTATTGTTTCAGGGGTAATATCGTAAGTAGTTGAGAAAGGAATGACTACTGCGTTTATGATAGGCGTTGATATGGTTAAGTCTACTGGACTAGACGTCGTCGATAGCAAAGGGTGGTCGGTAGCCGGAACTCGCCTCCTTGACTCTCTTATGTGTTCTCCTTATTTGGATTATTAAAGCCTTTGCACAATAATGACAAACAACCGCTTTCCTAATCTGTCTTATGTAAGATTGTAGTCTGCTTGCAACTATGTCCGACAATGATCACACCAGGCAACGCATAATTGCATCCGTATTTGATAAGCGCAACGCAGGTGCTGCGTTTCAAGAAAATTACGTCGCACACATAAAAATATGGGAGGAGGCGGCAGAAGACTCCGGGAGAAAGCCTCGCTATATCTTGCTGTCAAGTATGTTGTAATGATCTCTCTTCAGGAAGGTTGTTTAGACAGTCCTTCAGTGGCCAGCGATGGCTCTGGTTTTATCCACAAGTCAAAGCTAAACACAAACGGCTCGTTTTCCGTAGGGAAGACCTGGAAACTTTCCGAGCTGCGTGGTATAGAGGTTGTGAATGTGTGTATAGCCATCTCAAGCCTGCTCACACAACTGACCATTACGCAGCCATTATCCTTCAATATCACTCTTGCTCGTACATATAAATGGCAGACGGAAAACCATCTTGATCAGGCGAGTTTCATTTCCGCAACACTCAAACTATTTTACGTCGTCACAAATGGTACTGCTACACTGCATCTCGTCGGAGTGCGAGAAGATGAGCTGGCCCCAGGTAAGTTAGCTTGCATCTTGCTCATGGTTGCTATTGAGCCATTGTTATTAGTCAAGGGATCCTCCATGAGCGAACGCTCGGGTACTCCTGTTCCTCAAGCATTGCAGAATGACTCAAATGTGACTACTATGCCAGTAAGGCGAGAAGCTGCGACTTCGCGAGCGGAGGCACCACAGACGGGCTTGCATACGGAGTCTCCTACTCGCTCCCAAGTTGCCCGACCTCCATCCCGCACCTCTTCTCCTGCCAACTCGACATCAAGTAGTTTACCTCAGAACAACTCTGGCTCAGGTTCTATTCGACCAAGTTCCCCACCAACAACCCCTCAGCCGCAAGTGCAACCTCAGACCACTCCATCTGCGCTTCCAAGTTCACTTCGACCCCGAGTTAATCGTCGTCCGTCAAACGCGACCCAACCACAAATCCCCCCGTTGAATGGCTTGCCAACAAGCCTTATGCCAGCCCGTGCACCTCTTGCTACGCCGCCTTTACGTGTCCCTAAAGAAATTATTTCTTCCGCTGTATCTCGCCCCTCCGCTGACCTTGTACACGTACCCAGTCCACTTATGGCTACGGCAGCAACTGAGCTCCCTCGATCAGAGTCTCCGGTTTCTTTTCGATCTCACAAGTTGCCCTCCAGTAATTTAATACCTACACGAGAAGCTCCGCCCCCTCGCAGGGAACACAACAACCGGGTGTCATTCTTTGATCCTGTCAATCAAGCAGCTTTGGACCGTCTTGTATCGGGAGATTATGCAGAGGATGGGAGTGCAGGTGATGAAGAAACATCACAGGCTACAATGGCGAGTGTAGAAGAGATGCTAGAGGGATTTGAGTGGGCCAGCGAAGACTATTTTGGGAAAAAAAATTCAAAGGGGGCAGCAGATTTGGTTGGGGCCCGTCTGCTGGACGAATTGGTGGCTCTTGAGAAGGTAAACCACCACGTTGTTCCTTTAATCCACTAACTCATGTTGCAGGCCAATATACACTCCTTCCTGGAGTCTGATGATCGTGTGGCTCTAGTCATGAACTTCCTGGATGAAGCTATTACTGAAGTCGATGCCATGGACAGCTTGATTTCGTCGTATAAGATCCATTTGAACGTTAGGGCTTTGACAACAAACTGGTTGTATCGCACACTAAAATATTTTACCGCAGGCCGTCGGGGACGACATTTCGTTTATCCAGTCTCAGCGCCGCGGCTTACAGGTTCAAACACAGAATCAACGCGCTTTGCTGAGCGAGCTCGAGAATCTCCTTGTATGCTCTTCAGGCTTTGCTACTACGTCCTACTGACATCAGGACAGCAAACCGTTCAAGTAGACCGTGAAGCACTGGTGACGCTTACTCAAGAATCCCTGGAAAAGGCATCTGGAATACAGAAATTAGAGAAAGCTGCCACGGAACTTTATAAAGCCCTTCAAGCTGGTCAAGACACAGGTATGTAGTAGATTTTGGCGTTTCCTCTCCAAGCTTTCATTGTGCGTAGACATGGCAGCTACCATGGAGCGATTAGACGAATACAAGACCCACAACGCACAGTTCTGCAAACGTATCTTCGACTATCTATCAATCATGTGTGTTGCACAGGTGAATTACTATTTGCAGTCATCAACGCAAGGTTTACGTTCCGTATGCAGGCGAAAATTGTCCTGGACACCACTAATGGGATTATTAAGCCCAGTCGGGGGCGACCTGTTATTAAGAGCCATAAAGACATGGAGGCATACCTTGGTCGGTACGCAGGACTGCTCCTCTACCTGAAGGAGATGGATGAGAGTATATACTCAAAATCCTGCGCGGTAAGATTATTTCAGCGCCGGCTGACTCGTGTTGATGGACTGTCTATACCTCAAGGCATACTTCTCAGCAGCTAGTGATCTTCACAGAAAACAAATGAGCAGCTTACTTTCATTTTACTCAGGACTCCTGAAGAAGACACCAGATGAAGATGCTGACCAGAGTTGGTGATCCACTTGTCCAGACAAACACTAGGCTCACAAGGAGATAGACTTTGGGTCGACTATCGTAACCGGTCAAAAGGGGGCAATTCGACGTGCTGGCACCATAGTCCGTTCGCCCATAGAGGGACGAAAGGATCGAGATAAAGACAAAGACAGGCAAAACGACGAGGAGTATCGTGCATCAGAGGTACGCTTATATTGATTATGCTGATATTGTCTCATAATGGTGCCAGGCCCTGGCTCTTATTTTGGAGCAAATTGCCCCTCAGATCTACCACGAGGGCGACTTTATTGCCGACTTCCTGCAAATTAATGATGCTGGTCTCACGTTTGCTGACTACGTCGGATTGGACAATTATTTCAGGCGGCAGGCTGCACGAAGTGCAGGCTTGAGCCAAGCAACTGTGAAGCTCGTACGCGGCGCCATGGACCTAATTTTCGGCTTTTTACCTGCTGATCTGAAGCAATGGATTGATTCCGCTATTGCGAAAGATACTTTGTACGTTATCTACATGCCTTGTGAGAAACCTTATTCATTCCGCCGATAGGCAGGTGGTTGGAGTATTGGTCTGTTTGGAGCGCTTTCTCACTGATGCGGATGAACGTGACAATGCTTTCTTTCTGCGCATGCTGGAGAAACACCACGCTAGGCTCAAGGGATCCTTCGATCGTCATGTCGTAAGCTGCTGACTCTATTGCATTGTTGTTACTCACCACGATTTTGCAGAATCAACAAATTAAGATGGTCGAGGAAACTAAGCTCACGAGCAAAAAGCGAAAAGGGGTCGCACATTTTGTGAAATACTTCCCGAACTACGTCAGTCGCATTGAACAGCAACTAGTGGGCGCGGATGGCTTGGAGATAAGGGCCAACGTCGATCTCGCTTATGAAAAGATCGTGCACAGCATGTTTGAATGTCTTAAGCACATGGCTACCGTAGATGGTGAAGATGAAGACAAGGGTCAGCTCAATTACCACGTGCTGCTGGTTGGTAAGTGAGCACATTGCCTGTTGCTCGTTGATAACCATTGGCTTGCAGAGAATATGCATTACTTCATCGCAGAAATGTCTCAGCTGGAGTTAAGCTCGGTTTCTGGGTTCTTGAAGGAGGCGGAAGCAATTTACAATGAGAATTTGCACGCATACGTCAAGATCGTCCTCAGAAGACCCTTTGCAAAGATCACTGTGCGTACAGTAGTTTTCTCATTTGTTAACACTTGCCTGATTTTGGCCTGCCACAAGGATTACTTTGATGGTGTCGAGCGGCTGCTTACGACGACTGCCCCGACGGAAGTCTCAAAAAACAGCAGTTACAACAGATCTCAACTGAAGAAAGTTATCAAGGAATTCGATGGCAAAGACATCCGCAAGCATATCGACGCTCTGTTCAAGCGCGTTGAGAAGCATTTCACTGAAGCTGAAGAGAATGCAACGAAAGAGGAAAGCAGCGGTATTGCCCCTGGGACGGTCATGGTTGGCGTGTGGAAAGCTTGTGAAGAGGAACTGCAACGACTGACAGAGAACTTCAACAAGCGGATCTCACAGTGCTATGCGGATAGTGGTGTCTCGCTGGAGTACACGAGCGTCGATGTTGAGACGTCTTTTAGACGTCACCGGCTTGGATCATAATTTATTTTTTGTATGTAGAACCACACACTGGATGCTCATTGTACAGTACACACGTCCACGCCATACCCATCGTTTTTGTTATGAAAAGAAAATGATGAAATAAAAAATAAAAAATAAAAAGGCTATTCGTGTTTACGATAAGTTGACAGACCAGAAACGTTCAGCAAATCAACTTCAAGTGACCTGTGAGTGCGCAAAAAGCGCCTGAGTCACTGGGCGGTAGGTATGGCTGGGTCGGGAACTGGTTCTGCAGACTTCATATCCTGCCCACCATTATGATTGACCTCAGCGCCGGCATACGTAGCCGATTTCGCAGCAGCATCAGAAGAGGGCCCGTATTTCGAAGAAGACTTTGACAATCCTCCAAAAACGGCAGGACCGTAAGCAGTCCAAAGCCCCCTCATTGATTCGAGGGAGTAAGTTCCGTAGGGCTGCTGCCCAGGTTGGCGCTCACTAGCAACTTGAGGTCGCATGGCGATGGGAGTCTTGTTCAAGATGCTCCACAAGAAGTCGATAAGCATGGAAATGCGCGACTGAAGGAAAGCGAGGATATTGGTCTGAGCTGAGGCAATGCCGGAATCCAATTCTGACTCATTCTTGGCGCAGAAGGGTTCAAGGTAGGCCTTGTAGATGTAGGTCGAACCCTATCTGTCTGTTAAAACCTGAGAAATTATGGAGGGAGATGAGTACATACCTGGATCTGCGGGAGAGATATGTAGAGCAAGAAAAGAGTTCGGATTTCCCAATAAAATGGCAGCCTAACACGTCATGGTGATAGGGGTGAATAACGTTGAGACGAGCAGAAGTATAACTAACCATGATACAAATGGACCTATAGTTGTTTCCGCCGCAATGAAAGTCCCAATTACTGCCCAATACATCGAAAGGTTCTGGAGTTCACCGGACAAAGGAGAAGAGAGGGCCTTGTAGGTAGAGTAGCTTGGCAGCAAAAAAGCGAACCACGCGCTGAATTGAAAGTGTTGTCAGTTAGTTTGTAGTGATGAAAAGTTGGCAGAGATCTTAACCAAAGCAGATGGGATATCATAGACATCAACATCTCTGAACTTCAGATGGTGTCAAGGTACTGATTAGGTGGTAGAGTTTTCTGACAGCTGTTGTGAGAGAGGTAATAGTCAGGAGTGAAGATGTGAGTGTGACGTTGGATGCTTGCCTCTGTCTTGAAGTACTGCGACCTGCGAGGTCTGCGACTGCCACTTACGTAGATCTCAGACGCCGACGAGACGCCACGCAGTCGAAAGCAACTCATTACGTAACATCACCTCTTTTAGATGTAGTAGTTTGTCGAGGGCAGCTCAAGGCACTCATTTAAGCCTCAAGGCTTCGAGGTCCTCCGCATGCACAAAGTCATAATGTGCACATGTGCTATAAATTACCGTCATCCACCCTTCAACCTGTTAGTTGCAGCAAACGAGAGACACGCAACAAAAGTGTCATTGTTCTGTCCAAAATGGCAAGTCCTGTCAATGAGCATCGCACTGTCCAACATCCACACCTCCACTGCGATAATCCACAAGCCACAGTTGGCTTCAGCGATAAATATGCCCATGGCGAGGACTCTTTCATATCGTATCCAGCCATGACAATGAAGGCATTTTCCTCCAAGAAAGCTAAAGTCGTCGCAACCCGATCCCAGAGTGGCAAGTCCCACCGCGCTTCTCTCGCCGATGTCGAGAACGCTCCTCGAAGGGAATGCATGACACCAGAGCAGCTAAAAATTCTTAATCCATCTTATGATAAAAATCCACGCCCTACGCCGGATGATATCGCATCGCTGGCCAAAAAGATTCAGAGGTAAGTTCGGCTTCCTCGGTATAGCTCACTTCCTAGCTGACGCAAATGGGTATAGGCCAGTCCAAAAAGTTGTGAACTGGTTCAATAACCGGCGCGCCAAAGAGCGTCGGCTACATCGACATTCATCCGCGAACCCGTCACCTCTATCACAAAGCTTCTCGATGAATGTTGATAGTGACGCCGGTGCAACAGCATCGGAGGACGACTCGGACGGTTTCGAGTCGGAGGACAACCAAAATGATCCTGACTGTATAGCTGCTATGGCTGGGATGTCACGAAAGGAAATCGATGTTGCTTTCATTCTCTGCAACCTCAAACGACGTATCGTACCTCACCAATCTCAACCAAGCGACGCGTTTGCCAGTACATGACTGGCACACGATATTTACCCGATCACCGCTACATTGCCGCTATATTTTGATTTTATATATTTGTGTTAATACCCCACAATCTGTCGCATCACAGCCCCACAAAGTACGCCACCGTGAGGAAGCCCTGAAGGCACGAATGCCTTACTTTCGATCAGTCTGTCCATGTAGATTAGGAACTATTAGGACGCCCTGTTTCATCTAGCAAGATCAGCGCACGAAAGGTCGCGGCTCACCATACCCTCCGCGGTGTAAGTAATTCTTGCTCGAGAGAAAATTGCGGCCCCCCGATGATTGTCCGCTTGGTCGGAAATGAATGATTGATCTGAACTTGGGAGCATTGGTAAATCCTCGGAGTATACACAGGCATGTACTCTGGTTGATCTGTGAGCACGTTATTACGTCTGCGTGGCAGAACTCTCAATCATTGGTTCTGTTCTCACCAGTCGTCAGGTCAAATCAGTAGCATGAACCAAATAAATGGGTATGATTGTCGCATGATACATCCAGTAGGCGCTGGTAGATGTTGATAGAAGATGCTGACTGACCATCTAGGGTATCAAATTCGGGAGGAACAAAAGACGATTGCTCCAATCAATGATGTGGCCAGCATGCGGAGTGTCACCTTGACGCGTGCCCTTCTATGGATGTGACTTGATTTCAAGTTTCGAACGATATCGGGGGCCAATAATAGCGAGATGTCCCACAGTTGGACGAGTTCATTGGAAAAACCTACCTGATTGACTGAAGAGGTGATATTTGAGCGATATGATGGTAAGACGGTGCTGTTGAGCCAATAGTAGAAACGTGCAGGGGGAGCAAGTGATTTATACGGTCGTCATCGTTGGTGGGGGCAGGATATTTGACTTGTTAAGTCCATTTAGAGTCGTTATCCGTTTTGATTATCGTATATATAGTTTTTCCTTTTCTATTTATTTTTGTTTGCTGCGTCGTATAGCTGCTGATGAGGTTGAACACCGTCGCATGTGGCACTGGCGGCAGTCTTCGCTGAACGTGTTCGGTTCGGTGTCGCTTACAACCTGGACGTCTTTCAACACCTTTCCGCCACCCTGACATCAAATCAGGCGCTGTAAACACCTCAAGTAGTATAACCCATCACTCATGGATCCCGCATCCAGTGCTACCCATGTGCAGCACAAGAAGCAGGATGACGATCTTAACAAGTCTGTGGACAAGCGTGATGTTAAACCAGTCGTGAAGACCCTGAATCGTGTTCCTCGTATGTTCTACTCAGTTGTCCATGTATTAGATCTCCAGACTCACTTCCCCAATACAGGTGCCTGTGTAGGCTTCACTCCGGCTTTCAGAGTTCCGGATCCATGCTAACTTGTGCCTTATGAACAGAATGCTTGTCGGAAGCAGAAGATGCGCTGTGAGGGTGCAGATAATCCGCCATGTCGACGTTGTCGTCATGCAGGTCTCGAGTGTCTATTCGAAAAGCCGACAAGAGAAGCTACTCTCACAGGCGAGGCAGGATTAGAGTCAGTTGGCCATTTGATGTGTCGTGATCATGTTCTTATAGAATTGCAGGCGTATTCGAAGCCTAGAGGCTCACGTTGCTGAGATACGCTTCACTCAATCTTCGATACAAAACACCCTTCTCGAGATCGTTGGCTACCTTCGAGGCGCCACACCGTATAATAACCGCTCCCCTTCGACGTTCTCACAGCCTCCCTACAGTGCGCAGTCGCCAACAATTCAATCTCCTTCAATGTCGGCCGGTCCAAACGGTTCCCATGCGGGAGATCCAAATATTCACAGCTTGCAAACAGGTCCTACCACACCCACTGCCTATCAATCCCATCATGGGTCTCTTACACCTATGCTAAACCCCCCACCGCGTCATTCAAGGGGCTCTCTTTCTCAAAGCTCATTGGCATCAGCCGGGCAACATTCTGGTCATGCAGAGTACCATCCACCACAGCTTCCCCTCTCTAGTACAAATTCGACTTCACCGACCCAAACATACGGTTATCCACCCTCTGGGCAAGTTTTACCCCCGTTTTCCACGTTACAATCGATCGGCCATACAGCCTCACGAGGATCTGTACCTGGTAGTCACGACTCGCTTCAACAAAGGCGAATGCAGCGTGGTCACGAAATACAGTCACCTTCCGGATCGAAACGCACCGCACCATCCTCGTCCAATGCCACCAGCGCTGACTCAACAGATATCGAGGATGACAATGGAGAACTACCAGCCTCCGGCCTGGTAGCACCATGGGAAGTTCTAAGAGGTCTAGCTGATGTGGCTATTGAGCGAGCTGCCAAGGTCGGTGATTTTGCCTTTGTATCCCCTTTTCAACGTGAACCCATACTGTGTAGGAGAATGGTGAAGCAAGTAGTGAACCGCAGAGTAGGACAAGAACGCCGTCCCCCGAACGACAATTCAGGCCAACGAAGAGGAGAAAAATTCGTCATCGGGTTTCTCGCGGTCTTACTTTCATGGACGGTAGCGTTTCTTCTCCCCTCGCACTTACTGATTCTCAACGTAATAAATTGTAGTTGTCACGATGAACATCATCTCGGAACAAGAAGCCCGTGAACTGTTCAGAATGTAACCCTTTTTCTTTTCCACATACTGTGTACTCAGTGCTTTATACAGATTTTATGCGGGATGTTCCACTTTCCTACCAGTATTCGATTGTCAAGTCGACACCTTCGAAGCGCTGCACGAGCGTTCGCCGTTCGCCGTCGACGCCATCTGCATGGTTGCTGCTCGCGTGAAGGACGGCGGAGGTGGCTTGCTTACACTGCTCTGTAATCTGCTTATCTCATTGACCATCAGGAAATGCGAGCGAGACCTACTTGCAATGTTTGGACGCGGTACAAAATATTTCGTGTACCACGCTATTTGCTCCGGTGAATCGCATAGAATCTGTGCAAGCAATGAGTAAGTGCGCCCCTTCGGTGACATCTGGACTAAATTAATCATCTGCAAGTACTTGTATCCGGGTGGTCGGATAACGGATGGCTGAGTGGCGGTCACGCTGTTCGCATGGCTATGGAACTGTGTAAGTAGAATATTCATTTAAAAGACGAATATCTGAGTGTGTCATTACTTGTAGCACTTCACAAAGCTTGGCCCAAACTTCTGAGGCGTATGCAGAGCAAAACTAAAACCACCAATGGTTCGGAAGATCGCGACCTCGTTGTTGCATCCCGAACTTGGTTCTGCCTATATCTCTTTGAGCATCAGTGCGTTTATAGATGGCTTTAAGAACATCCATTGACTGATTGCATGCCAAAGATTATCCTACGGCACAGGACGTCCGGCAATTTTAAAGGATGATGAAAGCATATGGCAGTGCCGCTTGCTCCTACAGCATCCCCTAGCAATCGAGGACGACATGCGTTTGGTTTCGACCGTGGAACTAATGGCTATCCGCGAAAGAGTAACCAACAATTTGTCACCGTTTGAGCGACCTGTCGATGAAGTCGCTTTTGCTGTCATCCAACAAGCTGACTCTGAATTCCGAAATTGGTATAAAACTTGGGATCATGCTTTTTCACAGAAGTACGAAGACGCAGGTACGGCTGAACCATCAGGCACTGCTCCCATACTTGTTCTGCTGACTCTTCGTCAAGCGTTTTATCGCCAAAGTTTACAGATCCAACATTTGCACGCAGAGCTCTTCCACAGTGCAACTGCATTACGCGGTATCAATGGTCCAGAAGATGTTCAAAAGATGCCAGCTGCGCAAAGAGAACTGGCGATACGCTCAATACGTACTGCTTGCCAGGGTCTTGAGATTACAGTTAACTCGCCGTCGTATAGTGAGGGCATGAAATATGGTTAGCTTCCGTTATTTTGTCGGGATTCTCACACTCACATGAAATAGCTGTCCACTATACACATGCAACTGCAACATTTGCAGCATCATTCTTGTTGCGGTTAGCACGTCTCTTGTAAGCCACGCACGATGTAGGCGGTGGAAGTAGTTTACTCATGTTGTTTCAGCCCGAATGATTGCGATGTGCAAGAAATCCGGTCACAGGTTGAACGTCTTGCCGGCTTGATGTCTCGAAGTAAGTCTATTGTGCTATATTGCCGAAACACGCTCGTTGATCACTTATTTGGTAGTCCCCGGAAAGCGCTATGCCATCACGCTTCAGCTGATGCTTAAAAGAGCGAAAAAGCGCAAATCGGCGTCAACTTCCCGCTCCCCTCAAATACCTAAGGAGCCCCATCGAAACATGTCTATGGTGGTTGACATGCAACAGAATATGCACATGAACTCTGAGCACTTTGCTCACAAATACGAAACGACATCGATTCCAAGTCCTGAAGTCATGCAGCAGATGCAAATGGGCATGATGCCGCAGCAGACGGCTGAGGTCGACAGCATCTGGCGTGGCTTTGAAATGACTTCTAACGAACAACTTCCAGTGTGGATTTCCGATCAAAGCCTGGGTGGAAACACATTTTCTCAGCAAGGCATGGATGCGTTTTTACTGCCTACTGACTACCTCCCGTCTGCCCCTCAAATCTGGTAGAGGGTATCACGATATTTGTTTTATGTCAAGGGGGCTGTATCATTGTTTGTCGTCACTCTTTATAGCTTCTTTCTATGTGTTGTATCCTGTAAGTCTATATCTCCTCGTGCGGTTATATATATTTCCACTATTCATGTGTAGCTCTTTCATCGGTATTCAATCGATCGGTGTGTTTTTGCGCTGACGAGAAGGCGTCCCCTGAATTGAAATTAAGGTTAGTACGGCTTGCAGCTCAGCTGGAACAATTCGGACATGGACTCGGCGACTTTGCGAGACTCACCTTATCATCCTCTGGCTGCTTATCTTGGTGAGACTGATATCGATCAGGCGACAGCGACTTCCTCATCGCAGAGCACAAGTCGCTGCTGCCGAAATCGGCCGAGAGCGAAGGCGCATCTCGTATCCACGCCGGTGCCTTTTGCTCAATTAAATGCCCCCGAGAAGCGCATCATGAAAAAGATTTTCTGCGACCATGAAACTTTCTCATCCGGGGACGAGGGGTTTTTCAATCTTCTACATACTTATCCGATAACGATGCCATGGCCCAGAGTCTCAAATCACAAGCGCAGTAAAAGCGGTTTATCGTTGCATTGGTTGACGGAGTTTGGGACCAACAAGTCATGTGTTTCACTCTTTGGTCTTCTGATTCCTTGTGTAAGTCAACCTGGAATGGTTTGATCGCAGTCCCTAAATGTTAAACATCAATCCACTCCAGCTCGGACGGATGACATATGCCAAAAGACATCAAGTGAATCGTGTGTTCGTCCCTTAAAATCGATACAGTCCAGTGTATCGGTTACGGCGCTTCAAGGCGGCAGTGTTTGATTGGCAAAGTCTTCTCGGCCTCCGTGAGACTTCTAATTGCCGTAAGGATACGAGTCGCAACGGTTTCGTCTCTTTGTTAGATGGTTTGGGAACGCTTTCTGATGCAGTCCTCCAATTATAACATCTCTATCGTCACTTATCTCAGTGCTGAATCGATGATAGATCAAGATGGAGAAGTCACAGAAATGAAGGTGTTCTAAGTAAGGATTACATGAAGAGGTTACGAGTAGAGAATTACAAGTATTCCGAAATCGTTCCAAGAAAGATCTAGATAATTTATGATGAGAAGAGTTGATTCAGCTCTTCCATGCGTCGTTGCAGCATGTCGGCTTTGCTGAAGTTCTGGCCCAGAGTCATGTTAGCCAGCTCGGTCTTCTTACGCTGCACTTCTAGAAGGCGATCTTCTATAGAGTTCTCGATGATAAGCTTGACCGTTGTCACAGGGCGTGTCTGCCCTAGGCGATGCTACGACGAAATCAGTGAACTGCAGCAAAAAAACGCGTTCAAGGTACTCACAATTCTATCGACTGCTTGATTCTCGACTGCGGGATTCCTGAAAAAAAAAACTTGAGCAAGACTTGAAATTACTGGAACCAAGAGGATACGTTACCAATATGGGTCCATTAAGTAAACGCGTTGTGCGGCAGTCAAATTCAAGCCTACTCCTCCTGCCTTCAGACTGACTAGAAGGACTTCACACACAGGATCATGTTTCAAGGCTTCCATAGCACGGGTACGGTCATCACGTTTCATCGTGCCATCGAGACGATCATAGCGGATGCCAGCCGTTTCCAACGCGTCTTCAATTCTGAAACCCGAGTAAGAAACAGACCGCTTGCCAAATCAGAATGACATACTTATCCAGCATTGTTGTCCACTGAGAACTAAATTGACTGTCAGAGCAATTCAAAAAGCGAGAATTAGGCACATACAATACGACAGTCTTGATAATGCCATCATCGACTTTATTGCCTTCATTATCCACCATTTCCACCTCAATCGAGTCGGGGTCATAGTTTACAGAATGTGGGTTTGCTCGTGAGAATTGCATGAGGTCCCCAAGCAAGGCTTTGACTTTGGTGGACGGATGGAAGTTATCGAGTGGAACGCCCTTGATTCGCTTTTCCCGCCTGACAGGCTTCTTCTTGACACCGAAGTCAACTGGCGAGCAATCAGGCTTAACACGAACTGCATCTTGCGGCGAAAGACCAGTCTGGCAAGCCGAGCAAGACCGGCGGGTATCAGCAGGAACATCCGGCCAACCTGGGCACACACATTGACGGTAGCATCCTAGGCAAAACAGATGCTGACAGCGCGTGAGGACAAGTGACGGTGCTGACGGACTACTAGCTCGCGTGGGGGCACGGGAACCAGAACTTTTAGTCTTTCTGCCTCGCTTGGGCGCCGAAGGACCATCTACATCCATGACACTACCAACGTCCATCTGCCCTTGTTGATCAGAGGACACACAAAGCTCCTCTCCGCATTCGACGCATTGAGTTGTAGCTGCCTCTCGTAGCAAGGCGACAATGGCAGCTGCACGAACGGGATTGAGACCTTCCTTCTCAATGGCTGCGGCAATGTCTTCATAAGTCGAGGAGTCCATAGCCTGCATATCTCCGGGTCCTTTACCGTCCACGAGCTCGAAGTGATCACAGATCTGTCGGAGACGCAAGATTTTCTGGAGTATGCCGACGTAGTTCTTCATGACTTCATTCTTGTTAGAAAGCTCATTAAACTCGGCTTTAGACTCTGAGAAGAACTGGTCGTAGATGGTCTGCTCGCGGTGATCGAATTTGAGGTACCGGAGTTCATCGCGGCGTGGAGGGAGATGGAGTATTCGTCGTCCGTCAGATGACTTCGACTCCTTCGTTCGTCTCAAGGTAATGCACTTCATGATCGTCTGAAGACGTGCGACACCTAACGACTGTCCGTACTTGACTGGAGTGCCGATGAATTCCGTCCAGATGTTCTTGTCATCAAAAGGCTCCAGGCGCAAGAACTTGATGAGAGCATACACATCATCAAGCTTATTCTGAACGGGAGTACCCGTGAGGCATAATCGGCGGTCTGCCATTAAATCGCAAGAGGCACGACTGCCAACCGTCTGGGTTTCCTTAATCGAACTGCAAATAATTTCGTTAATTATGGTTCACAACGTCATCTTATCACGTACTGAGCCTCGTCCAGCACCACACGAAACCAGTGTACAGTCTGCAATGCACTGGACGCCTCAGATGCACCAAAGTTTGAGCAGGATTTTTTCCTCTTCATTCCTGCTCGTTTTGGTTTAGGCAGTTTGAGCACTTGATTGCCGCGCTCGTCAACGTCGACCCCACCGTATCCGTCACTGCTACCGTCATCGTCTTCCTCGGCTTCTACATTCGTAACTCTCCGATTCTGCTTTGAGTATTCCGATGCCAAGGTCGCATACGTAGTAATGACAGCATCGAAGTCCGCGAGGAATGCTGCATCTGGCCGACGGGCATTTCCATGGTATACATAGACACGAAGGGGTCGACCCTCGCGTCTCCGAAGAGGTGGCTTCGTTTCCGCCTTCGTTTCCGCCTGCGAAGCCGGGGGTGAAGTGCTTTGTAAGGAGGACAGCGACGCAGCGGAACAACTCATTCCACCGCCACCGACCACAGTGACTTCTCCCCGCCAATGTTCACGGAATTGGTCTTCCCAATTTGACACCGTAGAAAGAGGGCATATGATTAACGTCGCCCGACTTTTTGCCTTAATACGACAGGCTCTAGCGTAGTCAGCTTCGGCTTTATCCTGGGCCTTTGCTGCCTTTCCTTTGCCCTTGGTGGAACATGATGACGAATCAACCTCCGGTATTCCCCATACACTCCCGGTGAAATGAGCAGCAGTCAGGGGGTCTTCCAGCATGCTCCGGTCCGGTGGTGGTGGCGGTGGCGGCTGTAAAGGCGTAGCAGCGAATGCATGTGCGGCATCAAGTGTCGATGCAATGAGGGAAACACAAGTAATCGTCTTCCCAAGACCCATCTAATGACATGACATGCCACGATTCGTCAGATATGGCAAAGATGAAGGGCAGAGGGCAAGCTTACATCATCTGCGAGGATAGCACCTTTGGCTTCTTCGGGTTCGTGAAAGACCTCCTTTTGGGTGACGATATGAAACCAGGATGATCGGCCGGTGTGGTGGTCGTTCCGCAGCTGCCACATGGTTGAATAACGACCATCTGCACAACGTCTCTCCCTCTCCCGCTCGAGCAAGAAAGTGAGTGCCTTCTTTTGATGGGGATACAATGGTGTTCCTATTTCATTAACTTTCGAACCCAGTCAGATGAAATCAAAGAATGAAAAGTACAAGACAAACCAGGCTCCGTCTCTGCTAATTCATCCCCACTTTTCAGACTCTTGAAAAGTTCGTCAATTTGGCTTCGCTGTACTTCAAGCGTTTTACCGGAAACCATGGGGGTATTCCAACGTGAGCTATTTCCTCCTGGACCGGCATATCCAGGTCTAGAGGGAAGCATTGGACGATGACCCCCAAGTGGTGGGGTATGTGGGTTACAATAGTGATAATTCATGAGGCGCGAGATATCGTATGGGCCAGAGGGATGATCAAGCAATAGACCACATTGCTGCAGATAATTGCCAACCACATGAATATTGCCTTTCGGAGTATAAACCAGCATCTGGAGTGGCAGAATAGGAAGCTTGACAAAAGTAATGAGCGGAAGAGGGATTCGTGAAAGAGAAGCGGATGTAACATACGTTTGGCATACCACGCCGCACCTTGGCATCTAAGCGGATAAGTCCCTTTCCTAGCATAGGGCCGAGATCTGTGGCAACCTTTTGTTCAACCACGCCAAATATTTCCCCTTGGGAAGATTCGCCCGATGGTGTTTTGCCACTAGGCGTCTTAATATGTATAGTTTCAGTTGCATCTCCCCTCTGGGGATTGTGCTCGTACTGCAAGCGGACGTTCGCCCACTCGATCTCATGATTTGGGTCCTGTGCTTGCAGATAGGATACGGGATATAGGACAAGCGCAGTGACTGTGAGCTGTCCAATGCAAACCGGAGTCTTCGGATGAAGATCATCGGGTAATAGGTTGTACATGGGCTGTTGGCGAAGCCGAGGACTTGGAGGAGGAGACGGAGAGTCGGTAAGATCAATGACCTGATGGTTTGGAGGCGGAGCAGATGATGATGGTCGACTCGGAACAAGGGGAGGTAAGGTACGCGCACTGCCTGTAATTGGCAGTTGGGCAGTGGTGTTCCGTGGTGGCTGGGACGGACCAGCAAAAACAGGGCGATAGTTGGAAGATTGAGGTGCATAGAGTTGAGGTAGAGGCTGAGGTGGAATAAAAGAAGTTTGATCAAATATACTGGGCTTCATTGGAGGAATCAGAGGAGAATGGTATGCGAGCGGAAGATGATTTGAAGGAGAGAATTTAGGATAAGACAGTTGTTTTTCAGAGGAATGCACTGGATCGTAGAACATAGTCTGCCTGGGCGGAGGGGAAGGATAACCTGTTGTCGGGCGCTTCAAGTGACTGTCAGAATTGAGAACACTCTCAGAGTTAGGTTCATCGTCATCAATGGTAAGGTCAATATGATTCGACTGCTCATACTGGCCAAGAGATAAATTCTGAATATTAGGCGATGATCCCGATGGTGCATGTGTGGCCATTGTGCATGTAGATGAGGAAGGGAGCGCCCCGAACGTCACGGACGACGAGCAGAACAGTAGGCGCGGAAGGCTTAGCTATATAATAACTTACAAAAGATCATATCCCAAGCATCACGTGATGCAGGTCATTTCGGCTATACTTTCCCACGTTTCACCGCGCTTACTCATCGATAACACCTGATTCACACAAAATATTTTTATAATTTCCTTCAGTGTCCACGGCAAAAACTAGTATGAGTACAATTGTATTGCCTGCTCGCCACTCCGTTCCTACGAAACTGTCGGAACGCAGAGCGTCAGGACATCCTTTAATAATCTTATAATAGTGCTGTTCGGGCATACACAGCCATATTCTCCAGTGAGAACCCGTGGTTGAAACTTGCCCGAATAGCACTGTTATGAGAAACGTATAGTACCCCTGGTGCTAGTGTCATCTCCGACGGTGCTATCCACCTGCAACTGAGGTCAGATATCAATCAATCAATCAATCAAGATATTTTACACTTACGAGGTGCCCACCCCATTTCGTAGTAAGCCTGCCGTGCGGCTTGCTCTTTAGCTTGCTGTTTAGTGTCGCTAGATCCTTTACCCTTCTCGATTCCGTTGACTAGTCCCATTGTCAATCATTAATGAGGTACAAGGACGTTGCAAGTGCTCACCTATGCAAGTCACGTTCCATTTTCCGGCATGTGGTGGACCCACTAATACTGCTGGGTAACTGACGCTCAAACCACGTTGATTAGCCGTTTGATTGAATAACGGCAGAAATGCAAGATGAGGTTGAGCAGGGGCCAGGGGATTTGGAGGTGAGATCTTTGGAGGAGACGGCGGGCGAGACAAAGGAGGTTGGAAAAACGGATTGTAATGGTTCTGTGGAGCTAACTGCGGAAAATTCGCCCGTTGGGGAGGAAGCTGTGGCAGCACCTGATGCATCTTATAATGCAATTGTGGGAGCGACTGGTAAACTGGCGGAGGAAGGAATGATGGTAACGCTAGGGGAGGAGCAGAGGGCTCCTCCACTTTCACTCGTTTCGACATGGGAGCAGGTGTTGATGGTTTTGAAGCCATCGAGGCAACATCAACATCCATATCATGATTGTCATTCAGTATCGTGGTAGACAGCCGAAGGAGGCCGCCTATCCATTCCTGCACAGTCTGGAGCCCGTGCTCGGTGAACACGGCTCCCAGATAGGCATTGAATATTAGGCGCCCTTCCTGAACCTGAATGAGAATCAAACAATGCACATGAGAAACGAGTAAGTACCTGGGGAGTCTGGAGTGATTGCAGACACCTGGGGTCGCAACGAAGCTCATCTCGCAGTCGGTACAATTTTGACCAGATATCAATCGTTTCGTCAGTCAAGAGCTGCGCCCTTTGGACCTACTCAAGAATAAATTTTATGCCAAACGTTCAAAAACAATAGTGACTTGCCTCGATTTGGTGCACTGTAAGCTTGGGTTTTCGGAAGAAAAGTAGTTGCGTTGTCATCATCTCTAAAATCTCATGGCCAAGGACAGACAACCGTTCATTGTCACGAAACCGTGCATTACACGCCAGCCGTAGTGATTTGTGGGTGTATACTTCGAGAATGATATCACGTCCTGAAAGCTTTGGAATGTCAGGTAGCTCTGAGTCCTCTGGCGGTGCTTCGAGGTCGGGTGAACGGGTTCGTTTGAGGGTACTGGTGGTCGTTCCGGATCCAGGTTCGGGTGTTGACTCCATGGTGTAAAGAGCAACGCTATGACCACGAAGACGAGGAGGTAGCGACGTCATTAGATTAAAATATATGCAAAAAAGGCGGATCCCAGAGATCTTCCTAACTCAAGATGGTGAGGCTCAGTGTGTGGCCCGTGTGTGACGGTGGGTCCACCCGCGCGAATCCACCTGCTTTTAGAAGTGATTACGTATTTTCCACAAAAACTCAAAACTTTGCTGAAGTTCAAGTTGAGGGTACTCATACTGAAGGGCTCATAGGGAATACAAACTGGCACTCGAGTCTCAGTGCAAAGTCACCCTTAATCTCTCACAGTTTTGCAATTGCTTGCAATGGAGGGGGAATATCTTGCGTGTCCGATTCCTGAATTACCGAAAAGAATGCAAGTCTGATCAACCCACATTAGAATATCACCATTTTAAAGCATTATAAGACAGCATCTAAACTAAGAGAAAGCATGCCGACATCGAAGTACTAGCTATCTCATGCACAAGCAGCCTCTTCAGCATCTCGCTTCTGTCGTTGGCTTCTGAGCAGCTTCTTGAGTATATTCACCGTGCCTTGTTGAGAAGGATCCTGTTCCAACAATAGGATATGTGAGGTGATGCTGTTAGGTAGATGTCAGGAAGTTACATCATTACAAGGTGTGCACAAATCACCTGCGAGGGCCTTGTGCGACAACGGGGCAATCTTTCACGAGGTGATATGGGCCTCTACAAACCGGGCATTGTGCAGCTGATGATTTATGCTTCTTAGAAGATGAGGCCATCAGCACAGGCGACGACCCCCGTTTCGATGGCACAGCGGGCGGTGAGACATGACGAGAGACGAGAGGGGGGTCGACACTTTTGTCCTTGCTCTCCCTATCCCTACCCGTGAAGGGGTCCAGTGTCGTTTGCCGCCCAGCTTCCTTTGTAACGCCTGCAGGTCTGGAAGGGCGAGGAGGCGATATCAATACCATGGAGGGCTGATTGAAGGATGGTTCGAACCTGCGCGTATCAGGTCCCGGTGGGGCCACAGAAGATGAAGTGGACGGCTTGGATGACGAGACCTTGGGTTTCTGCGCATCGAGATCATCACGAACCACTTTCTTCTTTTGTTTGACAATATTCTGGCCGCCATTGCCGTTTGTAACGAGGTTGAGCGGCTGACCAGTAAGGAGATCGCCATGTCCTCTTCTAACGAGCGTCTTCTCTATGGCATCGATAGCAGCTTTCTAAAAAAAATTAGACATTAAAATCTTTGGAGACACCAAGTGAGGCGATATCCATACCCTGACTGGCCATGGCTCATCCGATGCATGATTTATCAACATTTCTCTGTACTCCACTAGATTGGTGGAGTCTTCGGTCATGTAGCAGATCCCCTTTCCATGGCGCGTGTTACATAAACCGCAAAGCCGGAGATTCTCCTCGGAGGGCTGTTTTCGATACTTGCCCTTGGCTTTAACCTTTGCCTTGGGAGGCATCGACAGGTCTTCGTCCTTGTCGGTGACCATTGAACTAGCACCCGAATCGCTGACTTGCGCGACAGGCATATCTAGGTAAGCGTCTGAATCGCTGGAAGCATCCGATTTTGACGATCGATGTTTCTTCTTTTTCTTGCTCATGTTGGGCGTATCCTCTAGACCTTCAACGTCATCAAGTTTTTGCTGCGGGAATGATGAGGTTTGTATATTAGTACGGGCGTCATTCGAATCACCTGAGGGAATATGGCAGCAGCCTTTCTCCGAACGCCCCGTCCTGTGACTTCAGCTGCTTGTTTCGCACCTTTCACGGCGGCTATACGCTGAAGTGCTTGGATCCAAAAATCACCCTGCTCAATGTCTGGGACATCCTCTCGGATCTCTTCCATGGTATTCTTGTCCGCCGCCCACACCTTGGCAAACGCGAAAGAGAGTCCAGTCTCCTTAGTTGCTGCCTGTTGATCACCCTCTACTTCAGTCTTCTCGATAAGTTTCTCGACATCACCGTCAAGGTCTACAAAAAGCGTGAGTCCCAGATTCGTCCAATGACGGCAATCATGTACACACAGGTTATGTCCTTCGAAGACTGATCACCGCCTTCAAACAAGGCCTTGGCTCCAAAGGTGAGGATTGACCGAAGGTCATCACCAGCAGTATCGTCATCGTCCATTTTCTGAACAATTAAATGATCGAGAACAAGTTTTTTCTTCCCAGTTTGCATGATGCGTTCTAGAATGCTCTGTGAGTGCCGACGGACAGGAAGTCGTTTGGTAATTCATACCTTCAGCGGAGTCTTTGACCATGAGCTTGAACACTAAGCACGTCTTAGTCTGTCCATAACGGTGAGAGCGAGCTATGGCCTAGGACATGTCATTACGGAAGTATAATGCCGAGTAAGAAATATGCCATACTTGCAAGTCCTGGAATATCAGTCAGGTTATGACAATACGAATAAATCACGTCATACACACCTGGTGAGGGTTGAAATCAGGATCAAATATGATGACGGTATCTGCGCTATATAAATTAATTCCAACACCTCCTGCTCGAGTGGTGAGCATGTAGATGAAAACATCAGAGTTAGGCTTGTTAAACTCGTCCATTCCCTTTTGACGATCAGCCTGTTTAGTGTTCCCGTCCTAGAAAGGGTTATATCGGCATTGGCAAGCAACACGGGTGTAGAAATAGTCACCAGCCGCAAGAACTTGTAACCTTCTCCTCCGAGGAAGTCCTCGATAATATTAAGCGCCATAACAAACTATAAAATGGGGGTCATTGAGTGATACTACCAGAAAGCGTTCCACTCGCCTGACTGAATAGCAATACGCGATGACCTCTGGCCTTCAGCTTGGGCAAAAGCATCTTCAAAAACCGTAACTTGGCGCTAGCACTGATCAGTTTCTCATGAGCTTCTATGGGAGTGAGGTTACGAGGCTCGATGTCTTCAGACATAAGATAGGGATGTTGAAGGCATCTACGCTAAGATGAGCAACGCGGGTTGACGGCTAGGCAGTAGCAGACTGACTTGCGAAGTTGCATCAACATATTGTTCAAATTAGTCCTGTTGCTCGGGCGTTTCCCCGCTTTAAGAGCCGCAGCTTGAGTCAGACTTTGGAGAATGTCCAAGTTCTGACCTAGTGCGATAATGAGTAAATGACAAGATGGCAGTCACAGAAGATGCGCACTGAGGATAGACCTATAGATTTCCTTCTGCAGAGGAGCCATAGAAAGGGGAACAATGACCTCGTTCTGGAGAATGTGAGAATATATTCGCACTGACGACGAGAAACAAACCTTAGGGGGGAGTTGTAGCACTTCGCTCTTGATGCGCCGCAAAAAGTAAGGCTTGAGTCTGATATGCAGCTGTCGCACCAGTTCCTCGTTCAGCTCTTCATGCTCCTTCTCCAGGGCCTCAAGGTCGCTCCATTCTTTGGGATCGAGGAAGTTCATGAGGTTGAAGAGCTCCCGAATATTGTTGTTCAGGGGTGTCTATGACAAGGTTAATTGGCAATAAACAGACAATCGCAGATGTATCTAACCCCAGTCATAATTACGCGATGAATTGCGTGCAGCTCGTTTAGTTTCTTAAACAGCAGACTGTGGTCGCTCTTCACTGAAGGGGCGGATCAGTGGTGCTCTACGCCATTGATACCAAGTAACTCACAACGTTGTCCTTCGTCTACAACCAGTACTTCCCAACGCGGGATGCTCTTAAACACCGAGTTAAAATCCCTAGGGTTGATGAGCGTCTCATAAGTGGTCACCATCACATGGTACTTGGGTTCTGGAGTGCCTTTTTTGTCGGAGGGGTGGAACAACTCATATTTTATGATTATATCACGAGCCTTTGCTTCCCCATAAAAGGGCACTACTCGTAAGTTTGGCGCCCAACGAGTAAATTCTCTAACCCAATTCGTGATGGTGGAGTTGGGAACGACGACAAGTGCAGGAGCAGCTTGCCATTTCTCTATAATAGTCCCGAGGAAGGTCACAATTTGGACTGTCTTGCCCTGTTTAAAGTCAAACGTGAGTAGGGAGAAATGATGTTATTAATAGGGCGTACCAGGCCCATCTCATCGGCGAGGATACAAGGCTGCAAGTTCCACCAATTGTCACATAGCCAGTCGAAGCCGTCCATCTAGGGTATTATTAGTATGTCAGCTGGTTTGGTAACACTAGACAGCAAACCTGGAATGGCATAAGCTGGAGTTGGCTATTCTGGCCTAGCTTAGGTTGAGCAGTCTTACGAAGAGCGTGCTTGCCGTATCCATCTGTCACTCTGCTGTCCAACTTTTTGATGTCATTGGCTGATTTTCGAACGAAAACGTTCATCGAGTCTAGGAAGCGTTGGAAAGCTGCCTCGAATGCCGCATAACCAGGCTCGTCAACACGAGGGGGAGCATCCCAGGTTGCTGGTTCGCTAATTAAGTTACACAACTGACAAGCAAGAATATATACTCGCCTTCGCTATAACCTTGATCGTCCCATTTGATAAACGCCCATGCAACAAATTTGATGTGCTTCATGACCAGCTGCGAGTCGTCAGCAGTGCGCAGGAAATCGTCCACGCTCTCCACATAGTCATCACTGGGTTGTTCGCCTTTCAACTGCGTTTTCACCAGCAAATCCTGGAGCTCCAGTGGTAAGCCCACTTCTTCATCTTTCTCCAAGACTGAGTTCTGTTTACTTTTCTTTCTACGCCCTGACGGACTGACTTTCCAGAAAAGTACGTCCAGCACGCGGTCCGTAGTTTTCCAGGCAGGGGGAATACGACGCTCTGCGTCTGGCAAAGGACCTAATGATGACGCCGGCTTGGGCTCGATGTCAGGGGTCTGATTCGCACTGGTCTCAAATGCGATCGGCTGAACTGGTAAATCAACCTCCATGGCCTGTTCTTCGGGAAGAGGGTCGTCCAACAATTCGACTTTCGACCCAGTTGTAATGAAGTTTTTAAGCTTCATATACGTTGTAGACACCAACCACATGTGTGGAACCCATTGGGTGCGCCGATAACTTCGTTCGTTCCATTTCACAAGGTACTCCCGAGGCAGCATCCTCTTTGGATCTGGAGGATTCGTGAGCGAATAGTGCGGTTCGACGGCATCGGCAGGATATGGACGCCATGCAAGAATCTTGTCCACAGTGTACTCATACGAGAAGCAATCCGCACAGCGCCAACCAGTCTCGAACTGATAGAAGGATGCAAGTTGGATATCATCAACAGAAGCTCGGTCATCGGTTTCAAAGGTATCTGGGATAGGAAGATGGCGATAGTGGGCAAGACGTTTGCAGGTGAAGCACCGGAAAAGAAGTTCTCTTGTAGGTTTCGATGCACTGTCAACAGCATTCGGAGAAGTCAGCGTGCCGTCAACCATCTCGACATCCTGAGTGGAGGGTACCAAAGCGGCGGGTGGTGCGGTAGACTGTTTCACGAGAGATGCGTCAACTTCTAGCACAACCTCCTTGCAGCCCATGCAGATTCCGCCCTTCATGCAATTGGCGCACACAAATTCTGTGGTTTGCATGATACCGAGCTCCTTGCGATTCGGAAGTTCGCTTTCTGGAGGCTCATGACCATCATAGCCGTCTGGTTGCTGGCTCTTCCATTCTTCTTTATCACGCGCACGCGCAGCACGAGTGATTTCATCTTTCTGAGTTTTGGCGAGACAGCGCCAATGAACTGCAACTGGACACTTCAGGCTGTGGTTTGGTAATGAGTATTCGAGTAAGAGTCAAGTCAGCGGAACATACCATCGAACCCAGCCACCCAGCGACTGTATGAGATCATCCTCGTCATCCTCAAATCCAAACTCATCTTCTTTACGAGCTTTCTTCCTCCCTTTCTTCGGTTTTTCCAACTGCACATGAGCAGGTGCTTTGTGGCATTTTTCGCAAATATCCCGATGAGCGCGTAGCAACTCAGTATCTTCCTCCTCATAAGCATCAAACTCAAGATCCGCAACAGAACGGAAGATGCCATAAGCAGGCCGGGACACAGGACCTCGTCTGATTCGCTTCTGGGTTTTCGCGACCACCTTGGACTTTGCGGACCTCCTTGACGTTTCCTGGTACTCTTCGCTGTCGGTTTCACTGTCCCCAGCCTCATCAACGTAATCATCTGCCAGATTAGTTCTTGTGCTCCTCCGCTCGCGAGTCGACCTGCGAGCTGGAATGACCTCTATGATGTCTTCCTGCTCGAATCCTGCCAATTCATCCTCTGATTCGGTCATAAACCGGCGGACAGGTTTGCTGCGCAACTTCTTCGGGCTGAAAGGAAGCTTCGTTTGTGTCGTAGCGCGTGAGTTGCCTTTGCCCTTCGCAGCGGCAGCTCGAGCAGGCATGACTCTACGGGTGAGCCTACTCTGGACCTCATTGTATTCATCATCGCTCTGGTCAACATTCTGATCAGATTCAGTAGGTTCCGTTAGATCAGACAGGGAGGACGTGGAGAGGGTATTGTCCTCCGCGCCGTTCGTCCTCCGCGCGAGAGTTATGGTGGCCTTGATGCGAGAACCCTCGTGCACCGCACTTGAGGATGGGTCAAAGTTCTCAAGCTCTCCAGCATCTCTCTTCATATCTGTATTGAAACACTCAATAAGTGAGCATTGTAAATGTCATGGAAATGAAAACCCACTGTATTCATCGACTAAGTCAACATACTCGGCCCGGAAGTCACGAGCAAGAAGCTGAATATACGTAGCGTCAAAGCAACACAAAATTACAAAAGTAATCCGCACCTTATGTGCTAACCCATCCTTGAAACGCACAAAGTAGTAAAGAACAGTGCCTTCACGGTATTCACCAACTACAGCATCAATGTCATCCCGGTCAAAAGTCGCGCCTTCTTTGAGGTCCTCAGGAACTTCTTTGTACAGTTGTTTCTGCGAAGCAGACAAGACAGGAGGTTCTATGAAAAAGGAAGCTTTTTGGCGCGTCCTGGAAAGCATCTGAGGGCTGGACTTTTCGGAGGTCGTCGCGACCTCATCACTAGGAGGTAATCCACTGGCAGGACTGAGTTTTTGTGGAGTAAAAAGAAACGCGGGATCAGAGCTCGGAGAAGACATGCCAGGTTAAGGCTCAACGCTCAAGAGGCCCTGTTTCCACTTGTGCACCGTGTTGCAGACACGCTCCTCAGGGTGAGCGTCTAACAGACGCGTGTGATTTGTCAGCTCGTGTTTGTCGCGTCAGATAATAATCACAAACAATCACTGTCAGTAGCCTTAAGGCAAAGTACTTAGTAGGCCACAGAGATCGGTGTATTATATAGATTGTAGTCAAGGGCAAACAATGACATCTTGTGATAATCTACATATATCATATCATACAAACCCCCCTGAGACAAGCCACTCATAGCATTGCGCTGCTAGTTCTTCCCCATGGTCTATCGGTCACAATCAGTACAAGATAGCACAGAAGATCAGATACAATGACACACTGATGCAGAAGGCATGAGGGATATCGCGGTGCCCGTGCACGACTCTCACAGTGCTAGGATCTGCCCTGAAGACCTGGAGAATCTTTTCTCTTCCTTGCTCAACCCAGTCATCCTTCTCTGCGAAGTAAAACCAAATCTGGTGTTGGTATTTGTCCAAAGTGGCAGTGTCCAGTTCTCGGATGTTGAGCATTTCATCATGTGCCATCGTCATCGCGGCAAATATTGATGAAGGAGACAATAAAAATGACCGAAGAACCATGGCCTGGGCAACAGGGTATGATTTTGGAAACAGCCGACAAATAATAGTTGGCGGCACAAAACGCAATACTCGAGCGACCCGCGATGCAACACGCGGAAATGGAGGTCGAAAAAACCGCTGAGAGTAAGGAGGAGCTGTGAGTATGACTGTTAACAAAACACAACTACAAACCGACAACAGTTGGCCATTCGGTGTACGAGCAATATTGGTGATGGTTGGGAAAAGTAAGAAAACTCCAGAAACGGCAGCGGATCGCAATTTCAAAACCTTTTCAAAGAGCCTTGAGAAGTAGCAGAATCGGACGCTGCGGAAATGCTACCTGCAGAGCCACCCATGAACCAACGCTGTGGCCAACAATCACAATGCGTGTGTTGATGCCAAAACAAGTGCTCAAAGAGTCAAAAACCCGAAGGGCATTTCGGATCTGAAATGACAACGCATAAATGAATGGATTGCGGCTTGTTGCTGAAAGGTCCCGGGCCCCAACCGCAGGGTCATGCCCGACGTGTGAATGCGAGAGTATCGCCAGTGTCCCAGAGTTGTCCTTGCTGTGTATTGCAGTGAGAAATGGAGGATAGAAGTCTATAACACCGGGGTTTCCTGCAGTCGTTGAAAACAAGCTCGTGGGTGGAAGTGATAAGTTCATTGATGTTAGTCCTACCTGGTATGAAGAGAAAAACTGTGGAGGGCGTTGCACCTGCTTGCTTACATGGCCACCAGTGTACGTGTACAGGCGGTATATCATTACTGGCAGGGAAAAGGGCATTCACATATGGAACGCTGGAATCTGGTGACAAAGACTCTAGAAATGGGGGTAAACTGGTGTCGGGCATCCTGCAAGTGCGATGAAGTTAAGCTTTCAAGCATTAAAGGGATCACCTTTTCGTATCTACAAAGCTTCAAAGCTTCAACGTTGACTCGGATAAGTAGTACTTACGCTGTGTCTGCAACTTGAATTCAAAACTGACGCCGCAACCGCCGCGGCCGTATTTGGTCACAAGATCACTCAACAGCCTTTCCTGTACGTTCCCCGACCCGCGGTCATATACTCATGTCTCGAATACCGACCTTTCCGCTCGAACCTCTGGAGCGAAACCGCACTCAGCCATCACAGGCCAACCCAAATGGCTCTTATCCGACTACCAGACCGTTGCAGATCGCTCGCCCGCCGTCACGTCCAACACCACCTAATAACGACACTGTTACCTCCTCACCCCAAGGGCCAGGATTCTCATCGCCAAAAGGTCCTTTTCGCCCACAAAGGTCAGAGCTGAGACTCCGTCAGTCATCCGAGCTCTCCGAGAGGGCTTCCACTTCATCTCGGACAACCCAGCTTGAAGATTATGCAAGGGACCGTAGAGATAGTTCCAGCACAACGCGCTCAGATGCGTCACTGACGCCACAGCATCTTAATGGAAATATCGGTGCTGCAACTAATAGGCCTCGAATGGACCTACCGCGATCTATCGCTTACGACGCGACTTCCCCGACAACTCCTCCACTGGCTACCGTCATGGCTGCCTTCAAAGAAGCTGGAGCTCGCAAACGTTCGATGACAAATGGTAGCGAAGACACGGCATATGAACGAGAGAAGCAAAGAGAGAAGGAGAAAGAGATGATAAGGCAAGAGCGCATCCGTGGGCGAATGCCAGGCCGTAAAGCAACTGGGAAGGCCAAAGCAGGGGATATCGACGGTGAGTAATCGAAACGTTTGTGCTGTCACTGTATGCTAAAGGCGCATTGTAGCTGTTCTCGACCAGATCAAGGACGAGTGGGAGTTCGTCATTGACCCTGATGTAAGGCGTAGATTCTGTTGTCAACCAGTAGCTGAGCAAAATATTCTTGCAATTATTTCAGTTTAACAACGTTGACTTGGCTTTGTCGCTACTCGATGACTCTTCATCTGGCAAGGATATTGAATCTTTTCGACAAACCAAGGTAATGCTGTCGAATGCTCTGAAAGGATCGGTAGACAGTAAGTTTAAGTTCTACGAGGTGTGATACCTTCATTTACCCATGGTCGTTCATAGAACATCACAAGGCGTTTGCGAACGCACTCCCGCATCACGCTGCTCTTCTCAATCACCTTGGACTTACCCAAACACAAATACAACAGTCCAAGGCAGCTCTTTTGGAAGCGAAGGAGGCTCTTGGAAATAAGCGAGCCGATCTTGTTCAGCTGTGGTCAAGGGGACAGCTGTTAGAAGAGATGATGCGTTTACTGGATCAGATGTCTGTCTCTTCCCTTACTCTATACTCCAACCCTCTACTAATTATGATTTACATAAAGCGAGCACCTAAAATCAGTGCCGGACACACTTGAGACTCTCATTTCAGAGAAAAGGTTGCTCCAAGCATCAGTTCACCTTGTGCGAAACCTGAAGTTGATCAACAAACCTGACATGCAAGATATCGGAGCAGTATCGGATCTCAGAAGTTATCTGGTTAGCCAAGAAAATGTGCGTCTATGCCATTTAACTAGTAATATACTGAACCTCACAACCTCCAGGCTCTACGGGAAATATTAATTGACGAACTTCACAATCATCTGTATCTTAAATCCTTCTGGTGTGAAACGCGCTGGACTGATTATAAGCCGAACCAGACAGCTTGTAAGTCCTCCCGATTTTGTACAGCTGTCATCCTAACGTGTCTCTGAAGTCCCTAAGGTCGAATTTGAAAATGAACCGAGTGCGCATCCGTCTCCAAATGGCACTACATATCCACCTCAATCGCTGTCTCCACCGAAACCAGCGTCTTCCCGATTATCTCGGTATCTCAATTCTCTTGCACTCCGACCAAATGACCCTCCCCACGACCTTAGTGAAATAAGCTTTCACAGCAGCACGTCTTTTCAGGATCTGTCTTCTTCATCTCCTCCATTCCATCAGTCTTTCTCATCGAACACCAACCTTGCTGGACTAGGAACTTCGGCTTCCCAAGCACCTCAACTCGATGCAAATCCGGAAGCAGACTCCTTCGTGTACATTGAGACTCTACTTGAGTCCCTCGCAGTTCTGGGAAAGCTTGGGAGTGCACTCGATATCGTGGCACAGCGTTTGCAAGGCGAGATATACTCATTGGTCGAGTGTACCTTGGATGAGGTTGAAGAAAGAACGGAGGAATCTAAGAGAATTTCTCTTTTCAGTGCAGCAAGCCTTGGAAGACGGTCCGAGGGTGGGTATATATTTGTAGTCAATGATTCCATTGGCGCCAGTGTTGTTCCTTCCATACCAGCCAAGGGCATTCTCCTCCGAACCTTCTCCCTGCGCCTTGCAGCACTGGAGTCCTCCACAAAGCAAGTAGACCAGGAAACATTGAAGGACTTCTTTTGGACTGTTTATTCCAAACTTGACGCAGTAACCCAGGGACTGAGGGTGGTTTGTGAGGTTGCCAATCGCATAGGATCGGTATGCCACGATTCCATGAAACTGGATCATACTAACCTGTCGTTTCAGCGCAAAGACTTTAAGGATTCATCCGGTGCCAAGCCGGGATCGTTGTTTCCACTCGCTGACGTATGGCTACCAATACAAGCTGAGGTTTGTAGCGCAGTGGTTTCCATAAACAGAAATACCAAGTGATTTACAGGTCCGGACGCTCTTGCATGACTATTTGACGGACGAGGAGCAAAATTCTGTGGCGGGGCGAAATCCAATATCATCTATCAATGAGATTCTACGAGAAGGTCGGTTTACAAGAGACAAACAAAAGGTCTGAGTCAGCGTGAAGTTTCATCGCATGTCTCAATCTGAACGTTCACTTGCAGTCCGTATTCCGATTTGTGGATACTGATATGAAGTCTACGGGCAAAGTTCTTCGACGTCATGAGGATGAGCTCACTCGGGTTCTACGAGACACCATGCCAGGTCTTGTCCAAAATTCTGCAGATAGTGCTGTTCAGGCGACACTGTCGACAGTCGGCACAGATGACCGCCTATTAGGCGTCGGACAGCATCATCGTTTACTTATCAACCCAGATGCATTTCATGTTAGCGTACTTTTCCAGCCCACTCTTGCTTTCTTAAACCGAGTGACGGAAATTCTCCCTGATGGAGTGGAAAGTGCCCGCTCTGCAAGTGGTGTACTAGATGACTTTGTCCTAAAGGTCTATCTGCCACAATTGGAAGAGCGCATATCAGAACTCTTCCATCAAGCAGTGACAAGTTAGTTGCTTTGTTTATCATTTCACATTATCTTGCTCAGTCTTTTAGGTCCCGACGCTTTCCAGTACGACCAGATGTCGACACGATTCAGTCCAAAGCCAATATTTAGAGTTCGTGCTTTCGCAAGTGCTGTGCTATAATATTTGTCATTGATGCACAATTATCCAGGCAACTACACAGTTAATGGCACTGATAAACTCATTGTGTGCGATGCTCCGAACAACCCCATTCCATCGAGAAAATTACTCTCGCCTAATTGTTGGCGTAATTATCCAGTTTTATCAGCGCTGTAGTGACAGGTTCCAAGACTTGGTTTCCTCGACAACTAGCATCATCCCCGACTCTTCTTCACCTCTGGTATTAGCAGCTCAGTGGGCACAAAAACCGGAGTTAAGCCCATGCTTAGCGGAACTCTCCGTAACACCTGTGTGTACCACATAGCCTAGAGGCTTATGACACCAACCATTGTTTTGCAGGAGACCAGTACTGTGATCAGGCGTCAGCTTTGTCGGCAGGAAACACACCTGGAACTCAGTTACCTTGGTGAAGCTCAGATTACCAAGCACTTGATTTCTTCGACTCGCAACTTGGCGGGTTTGTGTGGTCTATACCGCAGTGTGGTCAGTCCCATAGGATACATGAATTCCTTGCATTGGTTAAATTGATCTGCAGGCTTGGTTCACAGAGGAGTTGAACGCGCTGAAATCAGTCCCAGAAGGTGCACTCTCGCCCACTACACCCGCTGCGCAGCTTGATTTTACCGATGTGATGACACCATTTACACCCTCTGCGTTCCCTGCTTTCCTCTCGGGTACTCATGATGAACAACTCAGCCTTCCTCTGTCACGAGAAATGGCAATGTGAGTGTATTGGTCATGATGTCGACCATCTTACTCATGTAAATTTCTAGGCGGTTCGGCGCCTTGCTAAAGACGTACGCCCAACTAGCCGAGATCATTCTGCATACCATTAGGATCGACATTCGCTGTCGCACAATACACTATTTGGATGCAGCCATGTGTCTTGTTGGTGCTTAATTGTGTGCACACCTATCATCTTGCTGATGGATTGCAGGGCAACTACAACATCGACCATGAAGCTGGCGAGCCCGACCCATATGTCGTGGATCTTAACAACGAAATCAGCAAGTGCAATGAGTTTGTGTCAGCAGCAATGCTTAAGGAAGAGCACCAGTGAGTATCTGCCGCCTCACCTAAAGTGAATCCTCCCTCATCTCACGTAGGTTTGTCTTTGCCGGTCTTGAGGATTTAATGGAACATCTCCTTATCTCCAATGGTCGGCACGTGCGCATGGCCAATGGCTTTGGTGTGAGGAAGATCATGAGAAACACCCTTGCTCTGCAGCAGAGCGTGCGGAGCATCGGCGATGATCAACAACATGCCGAGTTTGAGCGCGCAAAGAGCTATTATTCACTGTTCTTCCTGACGCCGCAGGTACATTCCCTGCCTTGTATGTTTCATGACCAACTAATATCAGACTAGGGTTTACTCGACAGTATCCGCCAAAACCAGACTTTTACCTTCGATGAGTATAAAACCATACTCAATCTTCAATGTGGGGTAGATCAGTCTATGGGTGAAGCCGATGCTGCTAAATTTGCCGCCGACCGGAAATATAGCATGTATCTTATTGACCTGCACGGCCTGGAGCTGGAAAGCTCAACAGACACTAATTGAAGTGGTTTTAGTTCCCTCGTGCTTTTGGCAGTATATTTATAACTAGCACCTGTGGGCAATATACCACACCACGCCTGCATAATGGCCACGCACGGGCTGAAAACTCGATTGAGAAAAATGAAAGCGTAGATGCCGGGTTCGCTCTAGCAGTAACATAACCAACCAATTGCGTGTGATAATCATGATAAATTTCCTCTCTAATACTTCATGTTTCCTATGCATTACGAGCTGGCTGGATGTCCGTTTGTTGACTCCACACCACATCATCGTCCGTCGCGTTGGGTAATCTCCTCCCTTGAACTCGTGCTTTGAGCGCATTATCTGATAATGACACCCCGAAACCGCCAGGTTTTCTAGCTTTCGCGTCCTCGCGTGGTGGGGTAAATGTCAGGATAGGAAGCTTTCCTAACAATGCCTGATATCTCCTGCGCAACCATCGGTTTGGAAGGAGCCCGTCAAAATCTTGCGGCGATTTATTCCTTGGATTTGTTGTTAATTGCACCAGCTCCTCGAGGACAATGGTACCGTCAAACCCGATTTTCCGGATAGCAGATGAAGTGCTCCTGTCGTTGCCCTCAACGTCCGAGGCTCGACCAGGCGAAACAGAGATCTGAAGAGGTGGAAACACCTTCTTCCACTCCTGCCTGAAGTACTTCCAGCGAGCGTTCACTTCCCTGCGCTTACTGAAAGGCCCTAGTATCTTGGCATCAGGTGAATTAGGGTCTGCACGTTCGGGAAGTATCGGTGGGAAGGTGAGATCCCCCGGCCCCAAAGGTTTTTTCTTGCGAGATAGACCCGAGGTAAGCAGTGCGGTAAGCTCTGGAGAGTACACGGGAGGACGCGAGGATCCTTTTTGGGGGATGATAAGAGGAGGAAGTGGTGCGTTTGGGTCGGAAAGCAAGGGCTAGAGGGATATCATATCAGAAGATCATGAGCAACGCAAATGTGCACTGTACTCATCACCTCCATTAATTCCCATCTTAACCTACCTGCCCTTCCGTAGGCGAGGTCGAGTACCCGGTTAAAGGCTTCATGACTGCCGTTGTTTGCTGAACGGACTTGTTGCAGGGTCTAGCCAGGAATGAGACGTAAATCAATGCTCGAAGAAAGTAGCCTCGCCTTTGAAATTCTCTTCAGTTTCTTCCGCTTAAGAACTTCGCACTTTGTCCGCAGCGCAGCGCGACAGCCATCCTCTGCAGCTAGACGGAAAAACTGACTACAGACTAATTAGAAAATGAGGATGTTCATGGGGAAGGCGTACCGAAGATAAGTATGAGGCAACCGTCTAATCTCACGGAGATAAGCCCTGTATACTGACACAACCGCCTGCTGTGCGTGCTTCATGAAAACTTGAACGGAGGCGACGTGCGTCACGGTAAATAGAGTATCAATATCGCGTCCGAATCTGTCACGTGCCAAGCTGGAATATCTAATCTCTCGCTAGTACTACCCAAGCAGTCATCGGTCGGTTCTTGGTCGAGTTCTCTGAGCCATCATTTGCTCAATCGAAGTAGGCTATGGTAAGTCACAGTAGGATTCAAAAAGCTAATTGCTTATGTTGTGTACAGCCAGCAAGACAGAAGAATCAGAATCCCTCGGGACTTGGCAGAGCTATCATCAATAAAAAGTTTAAGGATGCCAGAGAAAGACATGAGTCCGGTCTTGTAAGCGACGTTCTATATTCTGCATGAATCTACTCATGCTATGTATTCAGTACACAACTGAAGTCGACTCAACAACTCGCCTGAAATCTGTTACCCAGGAGAGAGATCTAGACGAATTCCTGAATACGGCACAGTTAGCAGGCACGGAGTTCACAGCTGGTGCGTGAATATGTTTTTTCTATGATTGTAGCCTCATGCGGAAATGTAGAACGACGAAATGTGAAGATCATCCAGTCTCCTGCAGGGTCAACACACAATCCCCATCTTCTCACCGATCAGGAGGAGCAATCGACTCTGAAAAAGCACCAACAGAACAAGGAACGACTCAGGGTGCCTAGAAGACCTGCATGGACGAAATCAATTACCACGGCACAATTGGATCGACAAGAGAAGGATGCATTCCTTGAGTGGCGAAGAGGGCTCGCTCAGTATGTGAGATTTCATGATCTTCAGCACCCACTCACACGTTCTACAAAGTCTTCAAGAGGAGGACAAGTTTTTGTTGACGCCATTTGAACGCAATCTCGAAGTCTGGAGGCAATTATGGCGTGTCTTAGAGCGATCTCACCTAGTTGTGCAAATTGTAGATGCTCGCAATCCGCTGAGATTTAGGTGCGAAGATCTTGAATCTTATGTCAAAGATGTGGAAGGTGCGGAAGGCGAGGCGGGCACGGGAAGAGATAAACGCAAGAGTCTCTTGTTGATCAACAAATCTGATTTGCTCACGGCGACACAAAGGTGAGCGTCATGTTGATTTTAATCGATTGACACTCATTCCCCCAAAGGCGAATATGGGCAGATTATTTCGATAGCCAAGGGATACAATACGCATTCTTCTCCGCTGCAAATGCTGCTGCATTACAGCAAGCACGCCGGGATGCTATTGCTGAAGCCGAAGAGACACAATTACATCAGGATGCTCATAGAGACGAAGCTTCACTATCCGATTCAGATGGTCCGCACACACCTCGCGACGACGACAGTGACGATGATTTCCCAGAAAAATCGGAATCAGAATCACAGTCAGCAAGTGAAACAGACTACGACCATGAATATGTTCACACAGAGGAAGATAGTCCTGATGGACAGGATCCCCGTACCAAAGTTCTTTCAGTATTAGAGCTGGAAGATCTCTTCGTCACAGCTGCTCCCGATCTATCAAGTGAGGGAGAATCGGGTTTTTATCCAGTATATTTACAGCTGACCAAATGACAGTATTTTCTGGCCCATCTGGAGAACCTCCGACAAAGCTGGTAGTCGGACTTGTTGGTTATCCAAACGTTGGTAAATCCAGTACAATCAACGCCCTTCTTGGAGAGAAAAAAGTCTCCGTCTCCTCAACTCCTGGAAAGACAAAGCACTTCCAAACTATTCATCTTTCTCCAACAATCGTGCTTTGCGACTGTCCTGGGTTGGTCTTTCCGCAATTTGCAACGACCAAAGCCGCACTTGTTTGCGACGGCGTATTACCGATTGACCAAATGAGAGAGCACACCGGTCCGACGGCTCTGGTAGCCAAGCAGATACCAAAGGAGGTGCTTGAAGCATCTTACGGATTGACTATTAAAACCAAGGGAGTAGAAGAGGGGGGTGACGGGAAGGTCAGTGCAGAGGACTTCCTGATTGCATATGCTAGTGAGCTCTCTTCGCTTGGCTGAATTTACTCTTCTCATATGTTCTGTAGTCGCCCGGGGGTTCATGCGGTCCGGCCAAGGGAACCCAGACGAGGCTCGAGCAGCACGGTATATTCTAAAAGATTATGTAAATGGGAAACTGCTTTTCTGCCATCCACCGCCGGACACGCCTGAGGAATCTTTCAACCAACGGACCCACGAACTGTCGCTGCTGCGAGTGACGGGGAAGAAGCGTGCACCTGTAACGAGAGTTGGAAAAGGCGCGGATACCTTTGTACCGCCTAATCCATCTGCGATACTTGTTGCTCAAGGGAAGGGGCAGAAATCTCAATTGGTTGACCGAGAGTTCTTTGCTCAGGATTCGAATTTATCAGCACGAGCGTTTATAAAAGGCACTTCTCGCAACGGACAAGAGTTCGCGAGGGGAAGGATATACCCTCACCAGAATATGGTGGGCGATGATGGTACTCCATTAGGACTACCGAGCGCGAAACAGGCTGCAGTGCTGGCGAGTAGTGCTGAGGTTAATGGTAAAAGGCACAACAAGAAGAACAAGCGAGTAAAGCAAAGGAGCGGAAAGGGATACGATTGATGTGTAACACGCTGTTAAAGAGAACACGTCGCTATAGTTGAGAGTACTACATAGTGTAGGTCGAAGTGTGGGGACAGTTTGGGGGTCAAATCCCAAGATTAGCAATGGCCCCTGCCTCAGCTTAGGCGTGCATGTGTCTTCTTGCCTTGTTGATAAACTTTCTTCTCGAGCAAAGCATGGAAGCACAGACGAACTCGTTAGGACCGACTCAGCCTGTGCCATCTTTTGTCTCTTCACGTTCGCAGACCTTGTCAAGGTCGGATGTATGCGCCAAATTCGTTACGACGACTGCAGATGGATGCACGGAAGGTATGAGTTCCACTTTTATTCTTCTGAGCAATCATCAATAACGATGTTGCGCAGTAATCACGCTGAGTGTTGGAAAACCTGTAACCATTGGAAGGAACCCCGCTGTTTGGTATCTGAATCTTGACGCCTCGTCTGCACTGAGTTGTCTTGTTTACTCACTTGCTCACATGCAGCTCGTACGTGATACCAGATATCGTGGTATCTAGCCTGCATTGCAAGATATATGCGTCAGCTCATACATTTTACGAGTTTGCACGTCTCCTGACACGCGTTGAGCAGGGTTCAGTCCAGCACTGGGGGAATCATTGTATCATGCCAGGTAACTACTACTCGCACCATCTCATCTTAGTGGCTTAATTGCTGCAAAGGACCTGTCTACAAACGGACTCATTTTGAATGGCCACAAGATCCGCAAAGCTTCTGCAATCGTGATGCATGGCGATACCTTCAAGATACCAGCCTCGCAATGTATGTATCGACTATTCGTCATTCTGGCCCTGCTCAACGGCTACTAGCATTCCAATGCATACTGAAATGGAAGCACCTTCATGAAAGACACGAAAATCACGTACCACAGCACTCCCCGTCACAAACGCAGTCCTACAAAGTTAGTACTTGTCCGCTGAATGAATCTACTGATTCTTAATAATTTATGCAGGACCTTGGTCGATTTCTTATCACATCCCACTGTCTTGGAAGCGGTAGTTATGCCACTGTGCAGCTTGCACTTGATATCACTGGTCATCAACAAGCCGCCTGCAAGATCATCAGGCGCAAGGAAGGCAGCGACCTCAGAAAAGAAATGAAGGAGGCAACGCTACTCATGAACCTCAACCACGTTCGTGCATCACTTGATCTTGATCTTCATGCTGAATGCCACAACATTGATACAAACAGCCCAATATCAACAGAGTATATGCTGTTGATTCGGATCCCGAGTTCTTGTACGTCCCTTGTGCACGGATTATCCATTAAAGCAGAAAATTATGTGCAATAGATACATCATGCTTGAGCTTTGTACTGGTGGCGACCTCTTCACGTACATCACCACGCACTCAAGGCATCGATTATGCGAAGGGGAAGCAAAGTACATCATGTACCAACTGCTCAAGGCCTTGAAGTATCTGCACGACCGCATGATCTCGCACAGAGGTAATGTTTCTTATTTCTTCCACGAGTCCCCAGCTGACCATAAGGCAGATCTGAAGGTGATATACTACGCGCGTTTTAGACAGCTGACTTCATCCTGCCAAATAGCCAGAAAACATCCTTCTTTTCTCACCTGGACCATACCCGCGCATCCAGATCGCCGACTTTGGTCTTGCACGTCCGAAAGCTTACCAAGAAACATTGCATGTTTGTGGCACCATCTCCTATCTCCCGCCAGAAGGCATTCTAGCGCTCGAGCATAAGCATCTTGGCTATGTCGGCATGCCAGCTGACTGCTGGAGCGCAGGAGTGACGCTTTTTGCGATGTTGACGTGCGTGTTCGCAATGTTGTCACGGAATTGATGCCCAGGGTTAATATTCGCATTGTTGAAGCGGGAGCCACCCATTCGACTTTGCGAGTCCTTCTCAGTCTGGCGTCTCTCTTGACGACATGGATTCTCAGGGCTTCGTCCTGTCCCAACGTGCGACGGCTCAAGATGAAAGAACAAAACAACGTATCCTCGATGGACAAATTTCCTTCCACGAAGCGATCTGGGGTCTGCTTGGAGATGGTACGTGCAGGAAAACTCCCCGTCTTTAGTCTTTCACAACCAAATGACGTTTCTAATTACTGATCCACTAATTATCTACGGATGGGTAGCCAAGATCCTCGTCTCTCACCTTCTAGTGTCGGACCCGCAGGAGCGTGCCACCGTGTACACCGCCCTCAAGAGCGGGTGGATTTGCATGGACCTTGAAGAATTGGATCAGGCATACCGAGAGCGGATCCGCGCACAATTCCCATAATTCCATTCGCAGTGCTCTTTTTTGTTGCTCTTGTTGTGCATTTCTGTGGCACTAGATCTGTACACGACTCTCGTGCTATTCAACTGCAGTGGTTTTACATCCGATCCTGGCCAAACGGAGATACATTCGTCGTCTGTGCTCTTGTTAACTGAATCATACTGGTTCCAGGGTTGGCAATGTTCTATAATTCACATTCAAGTCAAGTAGATTGAGGCCTGATCATGACAACCTGTGCTGAACGTGACGAGCAGCTATTCGTTCCATGTAATGATATCCCTGTCTTCTTCTGAATTGTGATCACGTTTACGGTGCAGCATGACACGATCGCGTGACGGGAACAGTCTGTTACAATCTACGGGCGCTAGTGAATGGACAGAGATCAAACCGCATATCGCGTACCTTGAAATGCGCATATGTATATAGGTGTCCTGTGTAATATATAAATTATTTAGAACGAAGCTGGCCCGGGTGCAACGCAATATGACTTACTCTTGAGGACTGGTGACGCGGGCGAGGCCAGCTTTTAGCTGATCAGACGTAGTCGCTGCTGTGGCAAAAGTCAGCTCGCATGCATCATGAATATGCCTATGCTCACTGTCATGGGTTGCAGGCCTTGACTTGAGGACGGATGGCAACGATGGACCAAGCATTTCAGCACAATTGACTAATGCAAAGGTCGAGACGGGATTCGGCAACGTCCGAGAGGTCTCAATTGAATGAAGCACAGCCACATATAGTTAACCGAAATTGTGAATTTCTCCAATACTTGCATGATGCAATGCATGATATCTCTCCGCCGCCGCCGACCACGGTAAACCCCACGCGTAAGACGGTCACTTCTTGCCTCGACCATCTAGTAAACAGTTCAAACGACGAGGAAACGCCTACCAGTTTTCCTGGGATGTGGGGTGCTAGTTCAACGTCTGCTAGAATAACGAAGGCAAATATCGGCAAGGCTTCACGTGGGCTTCGGGATAGATCGTCCTCTCCAGCTTCCAATCCAGCATTTGCTCTTCCTCCATGGGCACCTCAGCACCCGATATCTAGTATGTCTGCTACTCAGAAACAGCCAACACCTCTGGTGCGCTGGTTGTCGTCGTCTACTACTGGCAGGAGCACAGAGTCCAATCCAGTGTCGACCTTAGATGATTCGCCCTCATCGTCCCGTCCGCCATCTCCTGGGCTGACTTTATTGAATGAGGCATTGAGTGAAACCATCCTTCCGATGGTGCCCCTACCTGTACAACTTCCGGCATGTTTTTCTCCTGCTCGGCTTCTCAAACGACCCCCTCCGCTGCTCAATAATTTGCTCTGTACCCTCCCTTCAATATCCGTGGTGTCCATGTCCTCACCTATTGAGGATGGGCTTCCTGGGTCTTCCGCAGTCCCTCTTACTGGGCAGATATCGCCCACTCATTCCCCATCCACCCGTTCGTCTATCGATACGCTGCGTTCGATCCACACATCGGCCGTGCCGCAGGTTACACCTTCTCCCGCTCCTAGTAGATGGTGGTTCCAGAGTGATTCTGACTCGGGGAGCAAGGAAAGCGTCAACAAGCTCCTCAATGAAGAAGATCAAGCTGCATCGCTGAATAAACTCCAGCAGAAGTGTATGTTTGTAGGCACTGCTTCGTATATCGGGCTGACCACTTGTGTGTGTAGATCGGGCTCCAAAAGCCCCAGTTGTGTTCTGCCACGGGCTCCTTGGGTTTGATACCGTAACTGTTGGGCCTTCCCTCGCACCTTTACAGGTTGCGCATTGGCGTGGTATCAAAGAAGCATTGGAGGCAAATGGCTGCGAAGTTCTCATCACGCGAGTTCCCGCAACAAGCTCGCCTGTAGATCGGGCAAAAGTTCTGGAGAAGAAGGTTTCAGAAGTCTATCCTGGCCGGGCTGTCCATCTCATAGGGCACAGTATGGTAAGTAGGCATCCAAGGATCGGAGTTCACCTTTATGAACACGTCATAGGGCGGCCTGGACTGCCGATACCTCACGACGCACCTCACCCAACGCAAGTTTTCCGTGATAAGCATTACTACAATTGCCACTCCTCATCGTGGCTCCTCCTTCGCGGACCACTTCCTGTCGCTCGCCTCACAGCACCTCCCATCTGTCCTTTCGCTGCTTGAGCTCCTACCTAATGGTGGTGGCGATGGCAAGGCATTCGAATGTCTTACGCTAGAGAGCATGCGCCGCTTCAACGAGGAGACGCCTGACGTCGATGGTGTGCGCTATTTTAGCTGGGGTGCATGCTATGAACCAGGGCTTATCGATACATGGAAATGGCCGCACAGCGTCATCTTGGAGAAAGAGGGTCCCAACGATGGGCTAGTTAGTGTTGAATCAGCCAAGTGGGTGAGTGCGAAAATGACATGGTGTACAAGTGTCTATCTCCCTAAATACATATACAGGGCACATATCTCGGTACCCTTTCTCCTGTGAATCACCTAGATCTTGTTGGATGGACGAATGCTGCGCGATATACGTGGGCCGCAATACGAGGGAAGGAGATAGCATTCAAACCTGCTTCGTTCTACCTCGGTGTTGCAGACTTACTGGCCGGAGTGGAGGATGGCGATGGCGTTGAAGGCGATCACACACTACAGAATGGTGTGGTTGAGGGACATCAGGAGAGAATGGAGCAAAACCTCTTACGCTACAGTCCATCCCCCACGCCGACGCCAAGCCCTCTGCCGAAAATGCACCCCTCACTTGGAGAGATGGTATCAAAGCTTCCAGACGAATCGATATTTGGACTGCGGCGCACTTCCCAACCAGCGGAAGCATTGGAGTCTTTGACATCCACACACGCACCTCCGTCATCCGCGCCGTCCAAGCAGAGATCTTTACCACCAACGCCTCCTCACAATGAGACACCACCCACCTCGCCCACAAAATCGTCAACTCCACCTGTACATACAGAACATTCACACCTCAAACAAGACTAGATCACTCACACGCATCACGCTATACCCGCATTCCATCGTACATACAAGATTGAGTATCTGCATTATTAGTCGTATTCTATCCTATTGCTTACTGCAGAGATTTAGCACTGATTAGCGAGGACCTCTCACGAATAAAAACACCATTTTATCTGACGTGAGTGGAGTAGGACCGGGGGGACCGAAGAAGCTGCCAGAAGCAGGTGTCCCAGCGATCTCACCGAGCGTATATTCTTGTCTATTCCACGAAATTGTAAATGTAGTAGCCTGATCTTCCCATCGTGGCTATTGTCACTGAACTCGACACTGACGGATAAGTACTACATCTACTAGTAGCGCACTGACACTACCATGGCACTTGAAAAACTTTCGTCGAACAAGCATTACGAGGGGACGCTCACAAAGTACAAGTTCAAGGTATGTCATCCAGTGGCCCGTAACGCTAGGATGATTCTGATATTGATTCCACTGATGCCAGTCTGCTGCTCTGGGCGACACACATGCCACGTTTAACCTCTTCCTTCCTGCCAATGCGACTCAGGGAAAGGTTCCGGTGCTTGTCTACCTTGCGGGACTGACTTGTACAGAGGATAATGGGTACATGTCAAATGTTCCTCAGCTTCTCCTGCGAACTCAATGACGGATCGCAGGGCCCAGAAAGGCGGCTTTATGTGTGACGCAGCTGCTCAGGGTATCGCACTACTCTTCCCCGATACCTCCCCGCGTGGCGCAAGCATCGAGGGTGAAGATGTAGACTGGGACTTTGGCAGTGGTAGGTAATCTCTGACTCTGGTGCTCATCCTCGCTTAACAGAATACGGCGGACAGGTGCGGGCTTTTATATCGACGCAACGAATTCCAAGTGGTCGAGACATTACAATATGCTTACACATGTTACTCAAGAGCTCCCCCAAGTGCTTGAAGCAGCAGGCTTGCCTCTCGTGCGTCCCAGCGTCTGTTCCCTTTTTCCGGCATCATGACGTTGACATGCAGGATTTCACACGTCAATCGATCTTTGGGCATTCGATGGGTGGACACGGGGCGCTTACGTTGTATCTTGCGTCACTGTTATCGGGGATGAAGCAGTATCGTAGTGCATCTGCGTTTTCACCCATCTGCGAGCCGTCGGAGGTGCCGTGGGGGACGAAGGCATTCTCGGGCTATCTTGATGGTGGAGTCGCAGAGGGGAAGGATCGGTACGATGCAACGGTCATGGTTGGGAAGGTGAAGGGCGCGGTCAACATTCTTGTGGATTATGTGCGTGTTTTGTTGCCTCGTTCCGAGTGGAAGAAAAAAAATGAGAGCTAATATAGACGCATGAGATAGGGAACTGCAGATAATTTCCTGTATCAATTACACCCAGACAAGTTCCTCGAGGCTGCGCGTGCGGCTGGGCACGATGAGGTGCAGGTGCGAGTAAGGAAGCAGGAAGGATACGATCACAGTTATTACTTCGTGCGTCTGACTCATTGTTCCGAGGATGCTGAAATGGATACGTACGGTAGATCTCGACATTTGCATCTGACCATATTCATTGTGAGTTCTGACCTACTTATGGGTGAGCACGTGTCACTGATACGGAGACTCGGGAGTCCACGCGAACTTCCTCAAAGCATGAGCGAAGCAGGATTGTATAATTAAAGGAAGAAGAGCTGTACGAATTGTGATGATACGTAGGACAGCCTTGGGCCTGGCAAGTACTGCAATGCATAGTAGTTGATTGATGCACATAGTCCTTGTCTGTCGGATATCAGATGGCTGTGAGTGTGGGGAAAAAGAGACAGGATGTACTCCGTCGTGAGGGTGACCGGATATTTGTAAATGCTGATCAATGCAGAGTTTATTTTATCTGACCAGCTGAGTCTGCGCCCACGCAAGGTGGTAGCTGGTAGTAGCGCGCAAGTGAAGACAATGAGACATGAGGAGATGGCTCGCAAATAGCTGTAAACGCAGACGCGGATGCAGTGCAGTGAATGATTTGAATGAGCCAGACGGCGGAGTAGGATTTGGTGTCGCACCAGCTTCAAGTCTTGCCGCCATCAAGTCTTTGCTCTTCTCCAGCTTTTGTTTCCAACTTTCTTTTCCTCCAAACGCCTTTTTTCATCTCACCTACTCACTCTTAATACTTCAAATCAAAATTTATTAACCAACCATACCGTTCATCCTAGGAAACAGAGCACGGAGAATGTCCTTCTTCTCAAGGAAGAAGCAGCCTAGCGCAAGCCAGCTCGCTGCTTCATCCGTCACCGTCACCCAGACTCCAAGCCAAGCCCTTGCACAGCTGGCTGCAAAGGACAATCCTGCTCAACAGCAACTTCCACGCGATACCGATTCGTGAGTCGTTCATTTCAACACCTCTTCCTGGTCTTCACAACCCCGTTCTTACGTCTTATTCATCCACGCCTTTTCAAATTTACTCAAAAAGACTCAATTCAAATCCCCCGAATGGTCCTCCCAACCCTACAGCTGCACTCGCCCAGCAACAACGCCAACAAGCTCGCGGCGGCAGTCCCAGCACAGCACAGCAACCACCTCAGCCAATGCAGCAACCACCCCAAGGTCAACAGCGCCCAGCTTATCCATGGTCTGCACGGCGCCTATTACTCCCTCCTCCCATCTTAATCTCTAAGCCTGGCGTGGCCGCACCAAGTTCACCTTCACCTTCACCATTCCCTCGCTATGGCCACGCACTCCCTGCCACAGCCACTACCTCCGGAGAATTGTATCTTTTTGGTGGTCTCGTCCGCGAAACCGCCCGTAATGATTTGTACCTTTTTTCTACCCGCGATCTGTCCGCGACTCTTGTTCAGACAGCTGGAGAAATACCTTCGCCGCGAGTCGGCCATGCCAGTGCCATCGTTAGCAGCGTTCTCATCGTATGGGGAGGCGACACCAAAACAGACCCCATGACCAATCAGTCGGAAAAGCAAGATGATGGCTTATATTTACTAAATCTCGGTGCGTTTTCATTCTAATGATAGAGAGACACATAATTCATATACATTTCCAGTTTCACGAGAGTGGACCCGGGTAGCAATGCACGGTCCTGCACCCGCTGGACGGTATGGACATGCCGTTACTATGGTCGGCACCAAATTCTTCGTGTTCGGAGGACAGGTCGATGGCGAATTCCTTAATGACCTCTGGGCATTTGATCTCAATACCCGTAAATTCCTTCCAAATTAAAGCTTATTATCTTAATGCTTATGTTATGTCTCAGTCCGGACACAAACAGCTTGGGAGTTGTGTCAACCCGTCGGATCCGCCCGACCTGCCCACCGAACGGGGCACGCCTGTGTAACATACCAAGATCGCATAATTGTGTAGGTTCTGCGTTTGCTCTGGATCAGCCCGTATTTACGTTTCAACAGTTTTGGAGGAACGGATGGCCAATACCATTACAATGATACATGGTCCTATGATACTAATTCAAGGATCTGGACGGAGCTGCAGTGTATCGGTTTTATTCCCTCGCCGCGGGAGGGTCACGCAGCCGCTGTGGTCGACGACGTTATCTACATATTTGGCGGACGGGGTGTAGACGGCAAGGATCTCGGCGATTTGGCAGCATTCAAGATGTCGAGTACGTGATTTTGATTGTTTAAATGGTGTGAGTGACCTTGACTTTGTCCCGTACAGACCAGCGGTGGTACATGTTTCAAAATATGGGTCCAGCACCTAGCGGCCGTTCGGGACATGCCATGGCCTCCATGGGAGGTAGAGTCTTTGTACTTGGCGGGGAGTCTTTCACGCCAACCAAGGGCGAGGACCATGGAATTATCCACGTCCTTGATACCAGTACGTGGCTGTTTTCCTGTATCGTTGTCACTGCTTGACGCATTGTTCAGAGCACATCAAATACCCTGATTCTAGCAAAGGACCACCAGGCAATAAGTCTGAGCGAAAATCGTCTGCAACACCTACTCCTCCATCAGGGCAATCTATAACAGGAAGCTCTCTGCCCAATGGTACTCGTGCCATGTCTCCAACGGGTACTCCTCCGGATGCAGATGACATTCGCCGGGCCATGTCTCCGCCAGGAAGCCGACCAGGAACTCGTACACCGAATGGTGTCCCTGCGCAACCATCTCCAAATAACACCAAAGGTAAAGCACCCATGCGCCCTCGAAGAGATGATGGAGACGTGCTTGGAACGGATGACGGACACGGGACAGACACTGGCGCTAACTCCGAGTCTATCCACGTTACCCGAGATCGCGCACCGTCGCCAGAGCAGACTCGAGCACGAAGTCCCACGTCGTTTGGTGTCGCTGGCCGTGCAATGTCTCCTGCATCTCAGACTGGGTCCGATCCTTATGGTGGCGTGCAGCCACCCAGTGTGGCAAGTGTAGCGATTGGCAATCTTGCTGCACGGAGTCCATCACCCGTTGTAGATCGTAGCAAGCCTCCCCTTGATGCTTTCTATCAGCCGTCATCCGGATCTCCTACTATGAACGGAATTGGGCACGCCCATGGGAAATATGGTTCAACGGGCAATGTGACGGCAGACCTGATTCGGGATTATAAGGCCAAAGAGATGGAAGTCGAGGCGTTGCGGAGGCGAGAGGCTTGGATGAAGACAGCACTTTCGAAAGCATCCCGGTCGGGCTTTGTACAGCTTGACGAAGAAGCTTTGGAAGCCGAGGATATCGACCTCCAAGATGCTACCAATGATGATCAGAAGAAGCTTGCTGACATGGTCATGAATTTCAAGCACTTCAAGACTCAGATGCAGGTTGGTTTTGTGCTTTCGATGACAAAAACGCATTCTAACGAAGACGAAGACTACACTGGGCAATCAAGCCCGTGAGGCCTCGGAACGCATTGCGGATGCTGAGCGCATGAAATCCGCTGCAATCCAGGAAGCTGCATATTACCGCGCAAAGCTTGCTGCACACGAAGCATCTGCACCGAGTGACGCTTCGCGAATGGAGCGAGAGCGTATATCTGATCTTGAACGCCACCTTGCTACTTTACTGGCCGAACAGGCTGCGGATAGGAAGAAAGTCGACGAGCTGAGCGACTCGCTCGCCTTGCAAACTACGCTTCTTGAGCAGGCCGAGGCACAGTCATCTGACGCCAGCAAACGTGCCGAGAACTTGGAGGAGAAACACGATCATGTTGTTCGTGAACATACTGAACTCCGCGACCGTTATGTGGATGTTGAGGCCGCTCTTCGAGATCATGCCGATCGACTGCTTGGGCAGACTTCGATGTTTGAGCAGAAAGAAGCTGAAATGGCACAGCTTAAGAGACAGGCTGAAGAGTTGACACAACTCCGAGACCAGCATATCCGCGCTCTTGACCAAGCCCGTACGGCACTTCAAGCTGTATCCACCCGGTCTGAAGAAGTCGATGTTGCACACCAACGTGCTCGTGATCAGATCGGTCAACTGGAGGCAGATATCGCCGAATTACGCGGTGACTTGGAGACTCGCACATCCGAAGTGGAGCAAACAAGGCTCAGGCTTGCAGAGGTTGAGAACGCGTGGGCCAAGTCTCGCGAAGAAGCTGATGCATTCCGTGCATTCACCACCGGCAGTCTGGGTGAACTTGTGGACTCCCATCGTGACCTTAAAGCAGACGAAGATCGATTCACGAGAGGGCATGTGGAGAGGGTTGAGGCCATGGAGGCTGAAGCTACTTCTTTACGGAAGATGCTGAAGGAGGCCACACAGCGCATGGAGGAAGTGCAAGGGGACCTCTCAGAGGAACGGCGCAGGGTACGACAAGCGGAATCTGAGCAAACATTCTTGCGATCGCAAATTGTGGGCCTCCGAGCGCAGCTGTCCAGCTCTGCCTTGGAGCAGGGTCGTCTGCGCAAAGACTTTGCAGAAAAGGAGAATGAACTGCGGGGAGCGCTGAAGGAGACATCCGATGCTAATGTCCGTCTGGCGATGCTTCGGAATTATCTCTCGGAAAACGGCATCATCACGGATTCGGATGAACCTTCTCCAAATGCGCAAAGCTCTTCCCGGGTAGTAGACCTTGAGAAGCAGCTGGAAGAGCGCACTCTACTGCACGAGCGTTCAGAGCGGGAACTCAGTCAGGCTCTTCGAAAGAAGCGCGAACTTGAGGCCCAGTTGAATACGATATCGCAGCAACAAGATCGGACGAGGTCCTTGCAGAGTCCCGTGAACGAAGGTGACTCAGCTGCTGACGCACGCGCTCTTGAAGCTGAACGGAAACTCGAGGAGACGGAACGAAGCTATAAGACGAGGATGCGCCAGATGGAAGAAGACTATCAGCTTGCTGTACATTATGTGAAGTAAGTTTTTCTACGAGTATTTGGTTATGTCCTAATTCTAATGATCCATTTAAGAGGAACCGAAAAAATGATGCGAAGGATGAAAGATGAGGTTACGAAGACGAAGACTGCTTATGCTGCTCTGCAAGCGGAAGTTGACGCTGGACGAGGACGATCCAGCACTGAGCCGCGACGTGTTAATGGTCGCAGCACTCCTTCAGACGACAGTCACGATCACCTTCGCGGTCAATTGATTGACGCGGAGAAGCAAAATCAGCGTTTGATCAATGACAATAAAGATCTGCGTCAACGAATGGAGATGTTGGAGAAAGATCTCGATATCATGAAGGACAACTTCGTCATATCTCAACGGGAGTTTGATGAACGTCAGACGCGTGTGGAGGAGCTAGAGTTGGAGATTGAGGGATTGAACGCTACCCTTGCAGTATATCGTGAAGGAAGTGGCGCCGGTTTACTGGAACAACTCACCGTCGAAAACACCAACCTCAAAAGGGACAATGAGGAGCTTTCGCATAAAATCCACCTTCTCCTGGAAGTTGATCAGCCCCTAAAACGACCATCCAGCATGTCGAGCTCAGAGAATTTTGAGCACTTGTCGAATGAACTGGATGGTTGGCAGCGGCAGCTGGCTAGTTCGTTTGGTACCAGGAGACCGCTCAGCGACTTCGAATCTCAGCCTCTAGGACACGAGCGAGCTCGGTCACGATCGTAACCCCCACTATTTTTTGTGCCATGTTTTATTGTTTTGCTTTGCGCATATAATTATACCCCTATTACCTTTGATTGTTTTTTGCCGCTCATGCTCACACTCGTTTTCAATTCGTACTTTACTCGCTGTTTATCCACCATATATATTGTGACATGATTCAATATATGCAACATCCAGAGTCTGACTATTGTGATCCGGATGCAGCTTTTTGCGTCCATTCGACTGCCTTCTGCTTGACAGCTGATGCACCTTCCTCGTCCCCGATCTTCCGCTCCAGCTCAAGCCATTTCTTGAAAAATGACCTTAGCACGAAATTAGCTTATACAGCTCCACAAGGTAATTCAACACGTACTTTGCCTTGTGACTAGTCATTTTAATGGCAAACACACGATTGAAGATGTTTCTGCGCGCAGTGTTATGACGGCACTGTACGAACGAAGAGTGGAGAGGACTCACCTTAATGATTGGATGTCGCCTTGCCCTGCCTCCATATCAATATAAATCGACCACAGGTCCCAACGCTTCGGATGAGAGTCGACAATCCCTTCGAAGATAGTCTTGCCTCGTTCTGCATCGCCGAGTTTATATTCGAGCTGGGCGAATTTTGATATTGTCTTCAGGTCTGTAGCCACCTGCTTTAGGTCTAAAAAATACAAGGATAACCAAACTACTCACGTTTGCGCTTTTCCAAGCTTTGCAGTGAACGCGGAAGCAGTCTACGTGCCTGCTCCAAATCCCCTCGTCGCAAATAATGTTCGCATAATAGCGTCCAGACTTTCGAACTAAATCCAAACTTCTTACAGGTTCGCTTGTACTGATCCTCTGCTTTCTGCGTATGGCGTCGTCAGCAGAGGAACAACGCGGTAGATATAACATACTTGCCTTATGCTTCTGACTCTGGTCGAGGATGGCTGCCAGTCGGAGATGGATGGTCTTGGAGTCATTATGTCGAGCTGCGTCTTTGAAGACAGCCTCCAGTGACTCATCGGTTCCATACACATTCTCGATGTTAAGTAAAGCAATCCAAACATTGAGCCGCTCTTGCTCCTCTCTGAAGTTGATAGTCTGGATCGCTCGCCGGCCAGTCTCCCGTGCCTTATCGATTTCGGATAGTTGCAGGAGGAAAGACATGTACTGGACCCACAGATAAGATGAATTCGGGGAACCCAGTAGGAGCCGCTCAAAGTCGGCATTTGACTCTGGAAGCTTCGTGTGCATGTCAGCAGTAAGATCCTGCTCGATCTCTTTTTTCTTGCGTCTTTTCTTCCTTCTGCCGGATTCGCCATCCTCACTACCTTCGTCAGAGGAAGTTTCTTCGTCTGATTCCGCATCAGACCCAGCATTACCGGAGAACCAGGAAAACCCTTCAACTTTTAGAGGTGCAGCCTGTTTAGTAGCGGGCGATCTCCGCGTCGACCGAGACTGGGAAGGCATAGGGAGATCAACGGCCATATCCTCGTCGCCAATCTCACCGTCACTTTCTCCCGAATCTGGGTTTTCACGAGGGTCACTCTTCTCCGAATCCCCGTCGGATTCAGCACTAACAGCTTGCATCTCAATGTCATCCCCTGCGACGACGCCGAGAGTACCTTCATGTCCTGAAAAACTGTCTAGCTCGGTATCAACATTGGAGTCGTCCCCTTCAAAATGAGAGGGCTTGAGGCTGAATGATAACTGTCGCTTTTCCTTGTCTATTGACAAGACATGAGCACGAACTCGGTCGCCTTCCCGGAATGTTCGAAGTGCAATAGTCACATCAGCATCCTTGTTGTCAGAGAGCTGCACAAATAATTAGACAAAAACTAACCAAATGATCGAATTCGCACCTGTGATTTGTGGCAGAGACCACTGATCTTTGTTCCATCGATTTCGATAAAGAGACCGTACGGTTCCACTCGTTTAACGCGACCGAATATCTTCTGACCCTCACGCAATCCATCGAGAGCTAATGACGGAGCATCCCGCTTGAGATCACCGGAACGGAATGTCATTTCGACCCTTTTGTTCTCGGAGTCGACGCTTGAGAAGTCAATGAGGATGAAGCGTAAATCTAGTATCAATGCCCATACCTCAAAATTCGCCCTTTGACAAGTTGATTCAGCTCAAATTGAGTCTTCCAGTCTTTGACAAACTGCGAACATCTTTGAATGACAAGTAAACGATCCAAAGGAAACACGCACGCCATCAAACAGTTCCCTAATTTGAACCCGAGCATCGATATTCCGCCCAAGCATCACGAACAAGCCGTGCTCAGCGACACTTTTGATGAAACCTCGCACTGAATCTCCTACGTTAAGATCGTCCAGCGTATTGATCTCTCGATCTATCACCGGTTTCGCACTGCCAGGGGCCAGTCGTGAGGGCCGGGATGACAATGTTAGGTGTTTAGAAGTGTTGTCGATGTCAACGACCAAGGTTTTCAGAATGGAATCAACGGTCGGGAAAGGAATTCCAGCTTCATAGTCATCACATGCGTCTGTTGGATGGAGGGTGCCAGAGATGCGACCGGTGATCTTGATATGAGCTCCGTGACGACCGTGCCGCGTAACACGTCCACCGACGACTTGCCCAATGGACAGGGTGTCGAATGACACGTGACCTTTTTTCGGGACATCTGCCACCTTCGAATGCCCAGCTACAGTGACAAATCCCTTTTCTTCATTGCGAGAGATCACCACTAACGACTCGATAGTCTCTCCAACCTTCAGTGAAGCCTTAAGCTGTGGCAATAAAGTGCCGCGTATGTTAGCCAGTGTCTTCAAAGAGATGAGCGCGCGAGCATGGGACGAGCGTAGTGACAAAACAGCCGTGGCTTTGTGGATCTCTGTTACTACACCTTCGACGACAGCACCTATTGTGACGTCACTGATGTCGGTCACCGTAGCTGCTGCTGTTGCCGATGCCTGACGAATGCTTGCGACAACGCGTGGGGGATCCAAATCAACGGATAAAATCCGTACTTTGACAATTCTGCCTGCGACGAATACATCCTTTAATCTGCTTGTGTTGTCACTGAAAAATGTCAATCAAAAGAAGAGTGACCATAGGAAGTGGGCAAACCTTGCTTCACGAGACGGTACGAATGCTTTCAGATCACTGAAAAATTGGACCACCAAGCCCTTCTCCAGAACTCGGTACACTACTGCATCTGTGACCATCCCGATCTTCGCCTCCTCGACGGAGGTCAGGACTGGCAGAGTTGATTCAACTAACGTCTTTTTGGCTGTTAGTTCAACCCTCTTGCGATCGGGGTCGACAGCAAGAACCTGCAAATTTGCTTAGCATCCATGACGCCTAACCGATATGACCCGCATACCCGGCATTTTATGCTGCCTCCGGCCTTGAATCTTCTTGACGGATGTTTAAGCGGTATGTCTGCGTAGTGATTCGGCCATATGATACCGTCTACATCACCAGATATCGACACGAATAAAGCAGAATCAGTAAGCCGTTTCACAGTGCCCTTTAGGACCTCTCCAACTTGTATGTCGCCTGCCTGTAGAAACCTTTGCTCCAAGACTGAAAGTCGGAGGGAGAGCTGCAATAACCCGTCCAAGGAATGGTAGCCAATCACACGTGCTCTATGAATGGTGTTCAATCTCCAAGGACCCGAGGAGGAAGAGAGCATTGGAACATGATCGTCCGACGTATGAGATATCTATGAAAGTAGGTAGTTGGGTTAATCTGTGACAGTCGATTAATGTGGATTTTTACATGAATGAAGCCATCGAGATTGGGCTGCACTTCAATGACGAGTCCTCGCTCTGGTTCTACACGCTTCACCTTAACGTCATGCAAAGTCGTCCCAATGGGATACGCCGAGGGCACGGCAGCACGATCCGAGATACCGTGAGTGGCGAACTTCTCTTCCAGGCTGATAATGTGATCCAAGAGAGACACAGAAAATCTGGGCGGAGAGTTTCCTGGAATTTCGTATAGTATTCGGGCCTTCACTTTCTGCCCTATCTTCAATGCTTTATCAGGATTGGCGGGCACGTGGAACTCATCAGCTGTCGCGTCGAAGAACCCAAGTATCTGTAGGTTGATACCACTCGGTGATATGGCCGTGATCAGTGCTTGACCTAGTATTCCTGGTAATACAGATGTGACGTTGCTGACTTCTGTGATCTGAAAATTGAGGCGCAGTGAGGAACGTCTCAAAACGTCAGGTTCGAGACTCACCGAGGATAACTGTATGATTTTAGGATCAACTGAAACTGTACATATTCTCCCGTTGCTGGACATTTTCACGACTGCAACATCAAGCAGTTGGCCAACCTGAAACTTTGAACTGCCACCTCTTTGGGCATCTTGGAAGGACAAGAAACCAGAGGAACCTTGTACGCCCATGTCAAGAATGTACCCATGGTCTTCTATACTTTGAACAGCCGCTGAGAGTGTCTGTGTGAGGCTCAATTATGATGGGGGAAAAAACAAGTGAAAATATCGCTCACAAAACCAGACTTGAGATCTGCTTTTAGGACTCCAGAGTTCACTATCTTGGGTACAAGGCTCAACTCGATGCGACGACTGGCTTTAGCAGCATCATCCCTTAATTTGCCGATGCCAGATATGTTCGTGGCCCCTGAAGCGTGCACATTGGTAACAACCGCGCGGACGTATTGTCCCGCACGGAAAAGTTGAAATAAATCCGGTACTTCTGTCTGGGAATCGGATTCCCCGTCGTCAGCAGATTCGACATCTGAAGGCTCTTCTTGTTCATGCATTGATTCGAGACGACTTGTCAATTGAGAAGTAACTTGTGTGATTGGAACATGACCCATGAGCTGGTTCGGTAGGGATATAATGAGGGCCAGCGATTGTACCGACGCGATCTGGCCAAAGACCTTCATACCCGGAACGATGCGCTGAAAATGCATGATTGAGCGCGTGTATTTCAACTGCATGAGACGAAAATACTTTATAATTGAGATGCTCGATGCGAACTGCGTCTTTCTTCGGCGCAAGACTTGTCTTACTTTTTTTGTTGTCAGATCTGCTCTTCTTTTTCTGAGACTTCACAGACGCCTGCAGCGAAATTATACTCTGCTGAGCTCGTTTTGAGTAGCGTAACAGAACTCACAGCAAATAGTTCGTTGTCCGCTTCTTGTGTAGCTTCAGCTCGGATAGTTTTGACCTCTACAGCAGTTAGGCTAGTTCCTCCTCCTCGTGGAAAGTCGATCTCCTCGCTTGCGAGAGTTGATATCAATTGGACTGGGTTTTCCGGCACATCTTTTGACTTGTCCTTCGCAAGTTTGCTCTTTTTGACATTGCGGGATGAGTTGTCCTCCAGAGCACGCTTCTGGCCCGCCATGCTCTTGATTATTTTGTGACAATGTCAATACAGAACACGTTGGCTGGCCGTCCTATGGGTAATATTGCAACGGGGGCAGGGGGAGTGCAGGATATCTTCCGTGCAGCTTGAATTTTGAGATTAGTGCAGACACTTTTTTGGTATTGTCCAAATCGGGAGGAAGAAATTGCAAACTAAAGTTGATTATGTCAGCTGTTCCATCTTCTCCATTCCCGACAACGTCGTCCTCGCAAAGTTATGGGTGAGTCGCTTTGGAACCCTGTTTTTTGACTTAACATTCATTATGCATATTTTACAGATTTTCAAGTTAGTCATTGCTTCTGGTGCTACCTGGGAACACAATCTTACCTTTGTTCTAGAATCGTGTCGGCTCCAAGTTCGGTGGAGGTGGTGTCGCTGGTGCTTCTGAGACCAATGTGGACAGGCGTGAACGTCTGAGAAAACTTGCACTTGAGACGATCGACCTTGCCAAGGTATACTTTTTTTTGTCTCGTTGTCGAACGATGATTTGACGTGTCGTACAGGACCCTTATATCCTCAGGAATCATTTGGGTTCTCTCGAATGTCGTCTCTGTTTGACACTTCACACAAACGAAGGTTCATACCTGGCTCACACTCAGGGCAAGAAGCATCAGACCAATCTTGCCCGTCGTGCGGCTCGCGATGCCAAGGACACTCAGCTTATGATTGCTCCAACTCAAAGCAATATACAACGCAAGGTATTCCTCAAAATAGGACGCCCTGGCTACCGAGTAACAAAAGTACGGGACAAAGATACCGGCAAGGAAGGAATGATGGTTCAGGTCCACCTTCCCCAAATTAAGGCGGACGTTATCCCTCGCCGACGATTTATGAGTGCTTGGGAGCAAAAAAGGGAGCCTCCGAACAAAGCATATCAGTATCTCATTGTGCGTGCCATTCCTCCTATGTTATATGTTACTTATTGTGGTGCTAGGTGGCTGCTGAACCGTACGAGACGATTGCTTTCCGCATTCCCGCCCGTGAGATAGAAGATGAATCTGATGATGCCGGATATTGGAATTGGTCCTATTGGGATCCTGACACGAAGCAGTATAGCTTCCAGTTCATGTTCCGTTTGACTTATTGATGTTGCCTCCCTGCTGATCACACGGTTTTCCTTTCATGACATTGTTGTATTGATCCCGTCCTGAATATTGTATCATCTTTCATACTGCGCTACGTGTGGTTTACATGTCAAGCAGTCTTCATTGAAGGATGAGTAATGCAGAGTCACCGCTGCACCGTCACTCATAAATCTTCTCCGACCCAGGATATTTGGATGCACATACCGCGTCGTAGATACATGATACAGTCAGCACCATTGGCACCCTGTCGACCTGCCCTCGCTTTAAATGTACTCGTGGAACGCAGAGCCAATGTGGCGATAAGACCCGCTTAAGTTACTTATCTAGTCACGGCGTCCAAGTTCACACCCCACAACCGTGCTACGCGTGAAGATGGAAGAGGGTATTCTCTGTATTATGTGGTAAGCGGACTCTTGGACCAGTATGACATTAACTCTCTTGCGTCAGATTTCTGCTAGGTTTGGCCAAGGTTTAAACTAGCCTAGAGACCACAACGAGACCAAGGCCTTGTGAGGCCTAAGAAGTTTAGTCACGGAATAAGCTTGATCTATTACCCAACCACTCACGCGAATTGGCACCGCGGGAGCAGATATTCGAGTCTCTGCATGTGTTGATCTCATTCCGGTGCATTGTAGCAACGCGAACGATTGAGGTTGACAAAAATTTTCTTCGTTCATACATTTCCCTTCATATCATATACTTATCATGACAGATACTGCCCAAGTTCAACACGCTGCGCAGGGCCATTCTGCAGACTTCTTACCAGTATGTGTCCGAATCTCAGTGGGTACTATCCTGAACTTATGTCAATCGGCGTAGAGCAATTTGAATAAACAGCCGCCTATTAACTCAGCACATAATCCTTCAAAGTACGGAATCACCTGCCGCATTGATTCCGTGTACTATCATATGCTAACATCTTGTTAGATGTGAGTTTTGACCTGGCAGACGTAGAGCTCAGTACGTGGACAATAATTTTGTAGTTTATCAATCTCACATGTGCGAGCAGAATGTGCGGCAGTTCCTACCCAAGCGGTGATGAAATCGCCAAAAATTTGTGCCTACCGAGAGTCCCCTGAACGAGGCCACATGATACCAACATTCAGTGGGTAGTCATGAGCTTTCCTTACAGTATTGGTTACTTAATCTTGGGGGACGTTCAGGCAATTCTACAGCGAAAATAGCCATTGCTTCCCTGCGTCGGTGAAAATCCTGCCAGTTGCGATGAGAATGTGAGGGTCTCTGCCTTCTCTGCCTTTCCTTTTTTTACCCTCCACATACCCCCCACTTTAGAAGTGCTTTTTATGTAAAGGAAGGGCGTGGTTGTCCTGACATAGCAAAAATATCTTGCTCGTTTATCAAAAGCCAACTAATAGGAGAAATAGAAGCTTCACGGACCATGGGGCTGCATGCAGCAGTGGCTTTATATTTGGAACAACTTCAATTGCGCAAACCATTGTCTTCTTTAGATATTAAGTCACCAACCTCGATCGAGGGTCCTCTGCTTCTCGCAATCATTTCAAGAAATAGACATCTATATGCGAATTGATTGATCGTGCTAGTGCTGGAAATAATGAAGTAGTAAACAAAGTTGTGGGTATCTGGTATCCAAGTGAAATTGTTGCAAGTATTATTCGGGTCGCCGCCGTCTAAACATAACCTCTGCCTTCCGGTTGGGAGAGCAATTCATCATAAACCATTCATCTGGAGGACGCTCGCCTTCTTTCTCTAATCTGATATCATAATTTAGTACAAGATAGGCCATCATGGCCTTCATCACACTAGAAACGAAGAAGCGACCGGGGCTAACGAAAACGGTGAGCGGAGACTGGAAGACGTGGACTAGGCAGTTTTAGCGTACCATGCATGCACCCCATACCCAAAAGGGACATAACTTGGACTGGTGGAGGCTAGTAAGTACTTCTGGTCTTCTCCGTTGTCCTCGCGCAACTCGGAAAACCGGAAAGGATGAAACTGCGATGCGTCACTGAAGTATTCCTCGTCGAGATGCATGGGCAATGAGGCGACAACGACATGAGTTCCTTCGGGTATTACGGTACCATCCGAGAATGCAAACGTCTGCATCGCTTTGCGCATTATAGGGACTGTCAAAGTCAGGTGGGTGCGTCAATAGACCAATAAAAACCTACATAGAGACATGCCACTCAATCGCAGGGATTCCTTCAGAAAGCTGTCCATCTTCGGGAGTTTCGTCATTGCAGTCTTTGTCCATCCTTCCTCGTTAACAACGCCCGAAACTTCCTTTCGTAGGGGTTCACAACACTGAGGGTTTGCAGCAAGGTAGAGGAGAGCATGAGTAAAGCTCTTTTGAGACCAGCAAGGAGTCAGTGATGAGACGGCTGTGCAACATATCGGCATACCTGAGCTGATGTATGCAATGAAGCGAAATTAAGGACCAAAATCCGCAAGCATATACTCCGAAGATTCCTGTGCTCATGGTCCGACACGTCGATGAGCCAACTAATCACATCATTCTTCACGGCAAGCAGAGTCAATTGGCAAACCATGCGATGTAAAGTCATGATAACATACCGGCTGCGTGCTCCAATCATCCTTGAATTGCTCTATATTCTGCAATCGTTCCTGCACAATAGGCTCCAGAAGTGTCATGCACCGCCTAATGCTACTAGGCATGTTTGTCAACAACCGACCGATGATCCTAAAGAGTCACTGTTTGGATTTTCGCGCTGTTAATTCAGCGACACTGCTTACGGATGTGCAAATTTTGGAAAGAAGTTCATGAGAGTTGCACGCAGTACCACTTGTAAAGCGAATTGCTGTTGCAGGGCCTCAAATTCAGGTGAGCGACCTGCAAGCGACTTGAGCCGATGCACCCTGAAGCTGAGTGAACTACTCACATAGGGGTAGTCCGACGAAGATGCGATTGCTTATGCGACACATAGCCTTCGTGAGCTCCCGGTGTACGGAAACTTTAGTCCAACCTAGGTAAAAAAAATAACTAGTAAGAATTAGTGCGTTACGGAAAAGGTAACAAACGTTACCGTCGTGATCCGATGGAATGATAGCGCTGAATGCGTGGGTGATTTCATCGTAAATGTCAGGAAAGAGTACCTGGAGGTTTCGGGAAAGATGATTGCGAGTGACGTAGATATGATATGGATATTCTTGTACATCGAAGCCAAATGAATACTTGACCTGAAGAAGCTTCGAAAGATCCAATTTCAGCTGTTATTTGCTACGAAAAAGAACTTAGGACTTACATCTCTTACAGCATGATCGAAAGAAAGAACTTTATCCGGTACCTTCCTCAACTCCTCTACTAACTGCGGCCCGGTGAGCACCACCACCCATTTATCAATCATTGGCACTCTAAACATTCCACCTTTGTGCTTCATCGACATTCAGAACACAGTCGTCTAGTAACGATGTTTTCACGAACCTTTTGGTAACCCTCTTGCACCATGGCTGGAGCATCGAATATGAAACGAACCGCGCCAACCCATGAAGACAGTGCCCCCGATGGACCAAGTGCAGGAATGGCGTCAAGCTAGACCAGATGTTAGTCAGTCCATTGCGATTGCGTAGAAAGTACTTGCGTCAGAAGACCTGCATTGATCAAATATGAAGATGAGTGAAAGGGCTACTGTGATAGCTAAGCCATAGACAAAGAGACAGGCACTGTCCATGAGATGAGTAATGATCTGGAGTAGGAAGAGGTGGAGGGCATTTCGGGCACCGGTCCCATACGGGAGAGGTATTTATGTCGGACAGTGGTACTTGATCGGTATGGTGGAATTAGAGTTAAGGACAAGCTAAAGGCAGCTCTACCTGGCTAGATTAGATCCAATAAAATCCGAGCAGTGGCGCGGAGTGCTGAACATAGGATTTTCCGTTCTCAAGGGGAAGTTCACAAGAGATCCTTTTATTCTCGACGCGCATGAGGAGGCATGTGAAGGTCCTCAGAAGCCAACCTCGTCTGTCGGATTTTGTCATGTCAACGAATCTGGATGATCTATGGCCCGCATCAGCAATTTTTTAGTTTTTAGTAACGAGGACAGCCCGGTCAAAAAAAAAAATGATTCGCCCATTCAACGCCCATTTGCGAACTTGCCATCATGTGAGCTTCTTGAGACTTCTTTATATTGCAGAAGGGGATGGAGACAAAACATCTCCGCTTTCTAGGGCGTCCCACCTCCGCCAGAAATGAAACGGAATTGAACGGAAGCTGCAACGTGGTGCAGGTCGCACGATCTGTTGCGCATGCATTGGTCAAAGACTCAGATATGCACAACGTACGTTGGATCATTTCGATTGTGCTATTGGATATCGCCTTCGTAATATCATCGCGGAAGTTAATAGACTGATGGGCACTTCCACGCCGATTGGTATAAGTCGGCTTTTGCATGTCCTCCAAGTCGCTCCAACGTCCATAGTACATACTAGATGCCCGAAGAAAGCGGACTGTTAGCACATCTAGTACGTAGTAGAACGCGACCATCGAGCTACACCATAGTGGTCCATTCATCATCCCATCTGGAGGACCAGCAGCGACTCATTATGCATTACCCCGCAACCAATCGGGGGCCGAACGAAAACAGGAAAGTCTGTAGATTCAATTCTATCTTGGACCTTGGTAGTCTCGGGGCGACTCTCCGACTCGTCAAAGCTATCTACGGTGACTATGTCACAAGTCTATTGCAGACTTATTATAATTAATAGAGCGTGAATATAGTAACCACATAGTAACTGCTGTGCTATCTTTGGCCCCAACGACTAAAATAGAGCCACATGCCTTACAGTAACTGTCGAAAAACCTCGAGGCATACTGAATAGCAAAGTTGCAAGAATTCTCTCCAAATTCTCTCATGTTGAACTTCAGGGTGCCACGTTTTGTGGCCGCTGGTGCTGTTTTCACCTTCGGTAAGAGTGGAAGCTAGTGATACCTTCTTATTAGTATGGTCTGTAGGGGAGATTAGATTCAAGCTACTCTCCCGTCGGCCAGAAGGAAGACAATCTTCCATAGTGTACAAACGGTTGATGGCGCATTTTGAGATGAGTTACATACATACACCGCAAAACTCCGGAAGTTTTGAATTCAGCCCTCTCGGGACAAGCTCGGCACATAATTTGAAGTCACTCACTGATTAGGTAAATCATGAATTCCACAACCGTTCCAAAATGTGTAGGTGTGTACAAAAATATTACAAGCTCAAGAACATTCTATTAGAAATACTGCGTGGGTTGTTAGTACATTGAGATTGGTGTACGATGGTCCGTGGCCAAGGCACCTCCATACTAAGTGCACGAACATCCTTCCATCAGGATCAACGAGATAGAAGACAGCTTACACAAGATACCAACCCATTTCCGTGTCACACTCTGTCACAATACAAAAAGTCCAAAAAAAAAGGGCAAAAGGGCACAAGAAAGTTCTAAGCAGCATCAACTCAGGCATCAAACTTCCGTTTGCTCAGTCTTCGCCTACGGACTCCTTCCTTGACCTTACTGGTATCGGCTAATGTCATGGACGGGTGTTTTGTCAATGGGGGGATGGCATCAGCAATGGCTACTGGTGCGTGCATCGGCAAAGGAACGTTTCCTGGGAAAACCCCCGTCTTCTTTCGCAGTACTTTTCGACCCTGGCTATACATCGCCGGTGTGTCGTGTGTATGGCTGTCGGGTGGTGGGAAGAGGTCAAGGTCAGCATACTCATCGTAGGAGTACGCTCGGGGATATAGAGGTTCCTGTTGCTGCTGAAGTGGAGCAGGCATGACCAGACGTTTTGGAAGGTGACGATTGTGCGGTGGCTGGAAGCTATTTTGAGTATGAGGGGTAGATTGTGTAGTTCTGGTAGTGTGCGTGCGCGAACTATCCGCTGAGTGAGTGCTACGATGGCGAGGAAAGTGAATTCCTTGACCGTCAGTCGGTTCTACGATGGGCAATGATGAAAGGGGTCCCCGATTTGCATCTCCGCGGGATGACGATAGTATTTCAGGATGATGTTCATGATGATCCGGTGGTAGAACGGTTATAGATTGGGGATAGGGCGCAAGCTCATCATGAGCTGGCTGTGGATATAGTGGTATATCGTCACCAAATCGAGGAGGAGACGAACGGCTGGCGGGTGCATGCAGTGATGTATAAGAAGGCGGAACCCCTTCAGCCATAGAGTAGCGAGGAGGGGAATATGAGTGACTTGGTTTCGTCTGACCCGAGCCTCGCTTATGACTGGAAATGTCATTTACAGCATTGGGCTGAATGGTATGAGGAAAGGGCGTTATCATATCACTAGTAGGAGAATGTCGAAAAATTTGTCCAGGAACTACACTCTGAGAGTTCGGTCCATTGGCTCCAGACTGCAGCAAAACATATGTAAAGATAAAGCTTCACTGTCTCAACTGCGAAACATACTTTCTGGGTCCGCAGTGGACGAGGGATGTTCTTTTTCAAAAAGAATGTAAACAAGTGTTGGAAAAATTTGCATGTCCAACCCACCTCACGCTTAGATTTACTATAAAAATCGCCTCGTAGGACATCAATGTCATTATACATGTGAGCGGGCCCAAGTCGAGCAAAATTGCTACCAACAGCTTCGAAAGGATCGGCATAATGTCGCCCTGCTCCAAGAGGATCTGCCTCTTCGCTTTCGTCGATTCGGTCGAGGGCACGGGAGTTTGTCAAACGCCGCATGAAATCCTTTATACGACGCTTTCCCTCGGGTCTGTTACTGCCGTCTGCATGAGCAGGAGCGGTTTGAAACCGCACTGTGGGAGGTTTCACCAGTTTTACATGTTTTTCTGGTGCAGAGGCATTACGTTTTGGGATAGGTCGATCAGAAGTAGGGGGAGACATGGCTGGCGAGGACCTTGAGTCATAGCACGGTGAGGCCGACACTGAAGATGTTGTAAATGGGAGCGCAAACTTCGAAGGTGATGGAACACGAGGTGTCTTTGTATGGGTCTGCGAGTGGGAATGGGATGTGGCGGATGATACAGTGGGCGAGGTGAAAGCAGAGAAAGCGGTGTGAGAGTCAGAATCTAAAGATACACAAGTTGAAGTAGTAGCGGACGATGGGTGATCATGCGACTCAGGTGAATGCGAAACGAAGGCTAGATATTCTATAGGGAGCACTTGATGATGATCAGAAGGCGTGTCCGGAGAGGTATGAGGCAAATCATTGAGTATCATGACAGGGGATTTGGATGGCAGTTTCTTGTAAGATGAAGCGTTAATATGTGAAAAATGGGGATGGACGCGAGGATCAGAAGAGAACGCTGGATCATTGAGAACGGACATTGACAAGGGCCTTGTGAAATGAGGAGGACTCTCGTGGTGATAACATGAAGACGGAGATTGATCGAAGTCATGAGTGAGAGATGCTGGAGAGACCATGGCATATGGATAAGGATCATCGCGGTAGTGTACATGAGCAGCGGGGCCCGATGGAACTGTTGGAGTAGGATGGGGACCTAGAAGTGTGCTGGGTGGATCTTGGGATTGCCGGGTGGACAGATGTGTAGGATGGCCTGATAGACTGGAAGCCAAAGCCATAGATAGAACGATGGGAGAGAAAGAAAGAGGAGAGAGAGATGAGAGACGACCAGACAAAGGAGTCTGTTCTCAGACTGAGAAAATGGCCACTCTGGCAGCGGGCATGCAGACCTGGGCCCGGGCTGATGATTATGCCCATGGATGTACGTATGTGTGACATGAGGTGATGTCCATATTTATAAGGATGATGATCCTATGTTTGCCTTTGTGGCTTACACGGTCACCGCGTCAGTATGGGAGAAGACCAAGTTGCATCTCTTCGCGCAGAAATAAAAGCTTGGGAACGCGATTTCAAGTCAAAGTTCTCCAGAGTTCCTACTGTGCAGGATATCAGAGACCAACCCGCTGTAGGTGTGTCTCCTCCGTACCTTCCTGTCGCGTCTTTCACTCATTATCTCTCCAGCTGACAAGTACAAGTCATACAAGAAACTATCCAAGGCAGTGTCCCTCCGACCTTCCACTTCTCAGACGCCTGTCACCCCACCAAAATATCCGCCTCACTCCTCTCGCTCCCACATCATTCCAAAACCTCGCCCAGTCGAAGTCGTCGCACCTCTTCCGGGCTTTAATCCATTCTCACCAGTCAAGAACAAAGGCAAGCAGAGAGTCTTGCCTTCTGCATCCCCATTTCCAACTCGAAAACCCCCTTCATCAAATCCTTTCCTGACCCCGTCCAAGAATGTACCGAGCCCTTCCTCCCCGAGCATATCTCCGAACCATGTCATACAAGACCAGCCACATTCTCCAATCGGTACATCGCAACTACCTCCCCTACCGAATACGGCAGTTTCGCGTGCAAGAAAGAGACTTCGGGGTGAACCCGTCTCACCCTCTCCCAATAAGCAGAAGCGTCAACGTGTCGGTTCTCATACAGCTTTGCCGTTTCCAAATTCGCATTCTTTGTCTAGCGATGATGATGACGATGCTGGCGAAATGGGTGTTGCGGGTACCAATAACTGCTTCGTAGATGATTCTCCCGTGAAACCACCCGCAGGCGGGAAGTCATTCAAGCTCCTTTTTGAAGATACTCTACCGGTTGCAAGTGTCCCTAAGAAGTCTGCAAACGGACTGAAGTCACAATCACGGGGCTCAGATGATGCTGTAAGGATTGATTCGAACGATACCGTCAGTCTCGAAACATCTCCAATCAATACCCATAAAGATTCTGGACGCTCGAAAACACACCAGGCCAGGCAAAATACAAAGGCAGATAGAATCCCTACTTCAGCAATCAAGAGAGATGGGTTTCTCAGCGCCCATCGCCAGGCGAACCAGTCGAGATCCGGGCTATCGCGGATGGTCACTCTGGGGAAACAAAAGCACGGAGACCCTCCAAACCTAAAGACATCGCTCAAGCGGCCCTTGTCGGAGACCGTAGCAGTGAACGATAGACTGCCATCGGCTTCTTCCTCACAATTCCCTTTACTTCCACCCTCTCCAACACATGAAGACCCCTCCTCAAACCATCGTATTCCAGCAAACGCAAAGGGAAGTCGAAAGAAGGCCAAGGTTGTTAGCGAGGAGGATGAGGATGAAGACAGTTTAGACGAGATCGCTGTCAAAGTGATCAATCGGGCTCAAACAGCACAGCAGGTGTCGGAAAATACTGACGAGCTTGATTGGGATCCAATATTACACAACGGAGCCCACAGCCGCGATCCAGATGCTGGCACGAGTCATCACGAAACGGGATCGTTTAGTGTTGATTTACCGGACGAGCTTCGCCTCATGTTGGCTATTTCACCATCAAGAAATCACAACGTCAAGCAAGAGCGTGTCTTCCGCGGTTTACTTTACGGCGATCGCGTTAGCCACTATGACGCGTCGAGAGGTGGGGATATCTGGGATGTTGGTGAAGCGGAAGATGACACGCGAGGTAGCACCGAGGGTGAAGACGATTGGGAAGGAGCTCCTATACCATGGGAAGTCGGAGAACTGTAGGTTTTACTACGTATGTGGCATGTTCTATTATTTCCGTGCGTTTTCAGTGCTTGTGCTTCATAGACACTTGCCTTGCACAATTATACTTGCTATCACTTACAAGATCAAATGCAGAACACATGTGAGACACGTGTCCGATGCGACTCATCTGACGTGTCCGCCGCGTTGCACGCCATGCACTGCATTGAGCAAGGCTGAAGTTTACTAACGTGTATGCACTCCGCGAAATAGCGAGAAGGTGTGTCTTTACATGCCCAAGACTAGACAGACATCCGCTTCTATTGCGTAAGGGCAAAGCCCTTTACTCGTGTTTCACCTCCGTGTTTGAAATGGGAACATGGCTCAGCGTTGCTCGCACTCCATTGGTTCTTTGAGCCAGCCCTCATCCTGCCGGTGATTCCTCACATGGTCCAGGTGTGTTACGTGGTGTGAGCGCAGTAAGTGGTTTAAAAGCAGGTATTTAACCCATGAATCCATGCCTTCTACCTCTTTATTTTCCGACGCTATAACGTCGATCTCTCTTCGTCTTCGTCGCTCCCGGGACACCAGCAGTCTGAAGAGCAAACACAGTAGTCGATCATCCTACCGCCCTTATTCTGTCTATCAACAGACAATGTTCCCCACTATCCTCCGAGATCCCGATGCAGCCAAGAAGCTATTTGAAACTATCATCGACTCTCCCAATGGTCGCCGCTCCTTGTCACGCCTCGCGCGGACCTGTAGAGCCATGTGCGAGCCGGCTTTGAATGTACTGTGGAGGGAGCTTGACTCCTTGCTTCCACTTATTTCGTTATTCCCAAACAACTTGATGAAGAGATCTCGCCGCCCAGGGCTCGGTTTGGTAGGTTTACATTGAGAAAACCTCCTCTCTAGTTACTTAACAAGGTACCCCTCGCAGGCCAAGGCACCCAACGCTGAGGACTGGAGCAGAGTTCTCGTTTATGGTGAACGTGTCCGCCGCATCGCGTACATTGAGTCTTCCCCCATCGTCTCTCCATCTGTCTTCGCCGTCCTCGCAGAAAACCGGCCGGTGCAGTACATTCTCCCCCACTTGCAACAGCTCATCTGGCGCGTGGAAACTGCTGCTGGCCTGCAGCGCTGCACTGTTTTCCTGAACCCAGAGCTTCAAAGTCTGGTTTTGGAGGTCAGCGCGAGGATCCCGCAGCTTGCTGATTTCCTCGCGGAAGTATGCAGCACCACGCAGCTCTCGTCATTCTCGTTCACGTCACCCACGAGCCTTCCTGACACATTCACTGATATTTTGAGATCGCACAACACATTGGAAAAGTTGGTTCTTGTCGCACCTGGTGCGCTCTCATCAGGCGTGGGGCAGTGGGCTGCATCGTTGCCTATGCTGCGTGTTCTTGAGCTTGATCTCACTGGCCGGTCAGTCATCGCAGTCGAAGGCTTCTTCGATGACATCATCACTTCAGGAGCTTCCACTCCCAGTGACGCGTCCTCCGACAGCGGTGTCTTCTCTGGAGATGAGATAGACTTCACGGAAATCCGCAAGTCATCATTGCGCCTGACCGGTGACCTGCGCTCGGGTGGCGTGTTTACTGATCTCCGTCAACTATCGCTGACTGGAGAGGTTGCAAACATTGCTGTCTTCCTGAAGCACCTCACTAGCGGTATCACGCACCTCGAGCTCGTCATTGAGGATCCCCCAGACATGGCTGACTGGCAGGATCTCTCTTGTTTGATCTGCGAGCGCTTCGGCAAATCGCTTCTCTCATTGCGCATTAACGCAACGGGTTCTTCTCGTTTCAACGAGCTTGTGAGATCAACCTCTCGAGGAGGAGACCCACCTTGTCGTCACCTTCCTCTCCAGCACATCACCTTACTCCCATGCTTGCTTCGCCTAGAAATTGACCTACCAGAATCGGTCCTCTTCCATAATTCAGACCTGCAAGCTGTAGCCCAGGCGTGTCCCAATATCGAGACCCTCCGGCTCTGTCCTATGGCACGTTTCCCCACATCTTCTGGGCCCAGCCTTACGTTAGAAGGTGTTGCGGTTCTTGCACAACACTGCAAGCGACTACAAACGCTTGCGCTCGTACTAGACGCCCGTACGGAGTCCGCGGAGACGTTCAACTCCCTCGAGGTGTCCTCGCGGTCACTTCTTCGCCTGCACGTGGGCCACTCGGTTGTCAATGACTCTCTTCAGACAACCATCCTTCTCAGTCACCTTGCGCCTTATTTGGAGACGATAAAGTGGTTCCACGAAAAGAACCGCCCCGGATATATTGAGGCGAACGCGGCTGGCTGGCAGAAGGTTTCGGATTGGCTGCCCCACATGCAGGGCATGCGCCTGATGGAAAGAGCCAGGGCTTTCCATATTGCCACGAGGAAGCCAGAGACGCGAGAACAGTGTGTTGACGCCACCGTGACGCGTATCACTGCGGACAAGGGTCTGCAGATCAAGCCTCGTGGAGTTCAGCGCTCCATTCAGGTGTCACCTAAACTGGTTGACAGGTCGACTGAGGCCAAGCCGAGGTTGGTCTCTGCGTCAATTGATGCCACACCCTCGATCGTGGACACAGGCGTCGATGCGACCCCGAGGGTCTCACATCAGTCCGTCGCTGTTGGACCCATCATAGTCTCCACCGCAGTCGATGCAACGATTCATACAGAATTCAAAGCCGTCAGCGCCATTGAGGAGACACCACCCTATGAAGCTCCCGGCGCGTTTAATGGATATGCTGCATTCCCTTCTGTCATTCCTGCGGTCCTCACTGGACTGCTCACCTTCGCATGCCGTATTCTCCTCACTTACCCTCTCACGATCCCTATGCATATGATCGACAAGTCTCTCTCCATGCTCCATGCCCAACAAAAAGATGCGGACGTCTCGTCCTCTGAAAAACACGAACTCAGGCTGTCTCCTGCCTCGTCGTCGACGTCAGAGCTCCTGGACCATGATATTCCTCCTGTTTGTCTATGAATTCTTTACCGCAACTGGACACTTTACTCATTTGGTACACGGTGCTGGCGCTTATGTAGGGGTACTATCACGCATATTATTCTAATGCAGACTGGAATGACATGAAATTCACGAATTCAGGAAATGGACTACAAGAAGGGATGATAGCAGGTAGGAAAATGGTGCAAGAGATGCACAACGACACTCGTGCTCAGGGGTCAGGTCAGAAATGGAAAGTCAGTGCAGAAACGCAAACAGTGCCAAACATCTTTGCGACGCGTCACTTCACGCCAATTCACAACAAGCCATATTCTAAGTCTCATTACTCAATCGCAATGGCTGAGGTCAGAAAACAGGAGAAGGACTTCACCAAGGAAGTCGATGAGCTGCTACCAGAGACCTCCACTCTTGCCAAGGTGTGTAGAGTGGCATATTATGTCTGACCATTTGAACTGACTGTTCACCTCTCTAGTCCGGTCAACTCTCAGATGCCTTAGAGAAACTGCTTGCGCTGGAGAAGCAGACACGAAATGCATGCACCGTTACCTTTGACGATTTACCTGTACTGAAATTGCTTCCACACAGGCTTCTGATCTGCCTTCTACGACGCGACTAGCTAAAGCGGCGCTCGAGCTCTGTTACGAATCCCGGGACTACACACAACTCAACACTACCATCAGCTTACTGAGCAAGAAGCACGGCCAACTCAAAGTCGTCGTTCAAGCGATAGTCGAGCTGGCAATATCGTGGCTGCCTGAGATTCGCGAACAGAAAGGTGTCGAGAAGTGGTTAGAGTTGGTTGAAACTTTGCGATCTGTGACAGAGGGGAAGGCAAGTCCATCACCTTGTAAACTTTGAACATTCGCTCAGGAAGTATTTTTTGCAGATTTTCCTGGAGACGCCCCGTGCACGCGTTTCTCTCGTTCTCTCTCGTTACCACGAATCTCTTTCAAAGGGTCCAAAGGCTTCAGCAGCTTCTACCAAAGAAGCACTACAAACAGCCTCGGACCTGCTGAGCGATTTGCAAGTGGAAACATACTCTTCAATGGAGCGGAGAGAGAAGACGGAGTTTATTCTGGAGCAGATGAGGTTGTTGGTCGCCGTTGCTCGATTGAAAGATGAGGAGGTTCCCGCGAAACAAGGCAAAAGTGCACTTGGAGGCGGTGAGCCAGAATGGACCAAGGCAAAAGTTGGGGGCCGCAAAGTCAATGAGTCGTTCCTAAAGGACAAGGCAAACGAGGTCCGTCCGTCCGTGGAGCTGCTGTATACGACCCTCAATGATTCTCTTCACCCAGGACCTCAAACTCAAATATTACGATTTGATGATCCAACAAGCGCTTCATCAAAGTGAGTATTTGGAGGTGGCGAAGCACTATGAGAAGGTTTGGGATACCCCGTCTATAAAGGACGATGAGAGCAAAAACCGTGCCGTGCGTACTTCTTACTCCCACGTAGCATATGGTAACTGACGGATCGCCATCTTCAGGCCCTCGAGCACATCGTTTATTACGTGGTGCTTGCACCCCATAACAATGAGCAATCAGACATGTTGCACCATCTGTTTGCTAATCCCGCACTGGAGAAACTCGAACTCCATTAGTAAGATTGTTCATACCTTGGTAGTGTCAGTACTAATTCTTCTGATAGCAACCTGGTCAAGTCATTTGTGACCCGCGAATTAATGAGGTGGCCTGGAATTGAATCCTTATATGGACCTTTCTTGCGAACAACGCCAGTGTTCTCGGCTCCCAAGCAATGGGAAGACCTTCATACCCGCGTCGTGGAACATGTAAATCAATCCCATTTCACCAAATTAATTGTTCCTAATCCCATCTTTTATTCAGAACGTTCGCGTAGTCGCGCAGTATTACACTCGAATTACCCTCGCCCGTCTTACGGTTCTTCTCGACCTTACACCACAACAAACGGAGGAGACGCTTGCTCGGCTAGTTGTTTCGCATACCATCTGGGCACGTATAGACCGGCCATCAGGTATCGTCAACTTCAGAAGCAAGCGCAGTGCCGAGGACGTGATGAACGATTGGAGTTCGGACATGCAAAAGCTACTTGGACTCGTAGAGAAGACATGGATAGGGATGAATGCGGCACAGGCTGCTCAATCTCGCATCAAGGCATAGCTATGTATTATTTGTAGCTTACTCTTTTGATATAATCCTTCAAAACAATGAGTGGACAGCTGAGAAGAAGGGATATTATCTATGGGCGATTTCGATTGAGTATTTCAATGAATTCGGGACTCGGTGCAGCAGGCTCCTGCTCCATAGACTGCCCAGCTTCTGATGCAGACACAAGTTCATCTGCTGGAACGTAGGTCGGGCGGATACCTTGCTTCCAAAGCCTGGTATATTGCTGTCCTCTATCAAACTCTCCCATCCCACTGTCCACATCCAGGATGGCCTTCCATCGCTTGCGCGCGAGAAGCGCACCTCTGTCGAGCTCGACCTTGCGGTCTGCAGACTGGTAGACTGCATCTTCCTTCTCGAAAGTCCTGTCGATTTCAGAGGGGAAGACAGTGCCATATGCTTCGGCCTCCAGTCGAGCAAAGGTGTTGGCGAAATCATGTCCAGCTCGTAGTGATCGGTACTCCGCAACAGCGCGCGTGTATGCGATGCTAAGGGCTATTTTATGACTCTTGTGCAGGTTAACAGCAAAACGGACGGCACTGCGAAACGGGAGTTCATGTTACTCGACATTTTGTTAAGAAAAAAGAGGTGCTTACTCCTCTGGGGAAGGGTTGAGTCCTCTTTGAGCCAACCGTGTCCAATCTTCTCCCCGTAGTGGATGCTCATCCTCTACCTCACGACCTTCCACAATGCTGACAGGCCGGAATGCCTCAAAAGGATGGTCACGGAAAAATTGCCGACGAACTCTGTCCTCTATGTAGATTATGGGAAGTGGCTCTGTCTTTGGTTTCCGCAGCTTCCCACTAGATGGCAAGCGGTGGTCTTCGCGTACTGGAGGAGCTCTTGGAGGTAGAGGAAGGGGAGGATGTTCAAGAACTGCTTGGAACCACACAGGCTCCTTCTTGATGTAATTTGCGCGCATGAGCCGCGCGGCCTGCTTGTGCACCTGTGAAGCAATTCGGCGCACCATGTTGGCAGTAGGAACGAAAGCAAGTTTGAAGGAATTTAGGAAATGACCGTCGAGGTTGTTTGGATCGGAAGCTCTTGCCAAACAACTTCAGACAGGCTCCTCCATCCTTCGTGCCGGACTCCTCATCACGCGTTACTGAACCTCTGTGGCCAATACTTAGTATTGCTCATGAGTACTGATGGAGGAAGAGGAAGCTGAACTTCGTAGTCCGTTCCCCTCACCGCCGTCTCACTACAACAACTATACGTCCCATAACCTGAAGCTACTTTCCTTCCTCAAGGAGCGAGTCGGGGATCAAAATGCTGATCTCGGGACATTGAACCAACACGAAATACTCTCAGATCAAACCGATATCCCTTCATGGTCGCTGATCCAGCTCGAGAAACCACGAGTAGACTGGATCCTGGAGGAAGGTCACTATAATGTCTTCGGGGATACGTGGTTTGTATGTATGTTACCTTATATTCAATATATATACTTGATTGTCTTTCAACTAGGTGAAAGAGACCATACCATCGCTTGCTGAACTTGGGGGACATCAACTCTACCCCGCTGACCCGAGTCTAGGTGAGATAGTCTTAGGACTCCTCGATATGTTCGCTGTTCTGAAGCTGTACTTCCCTAAGATCGACGACCCGCGCTTCTCGCTGTACTGAGGTCTATTCTGGTCACGTACTCCAATTTGACAGATGTAATGCTTGCACCACCTCCTTCATCCGCAGCAACACCAGAATGGCAGCGCCATCTTGAGTGGATCACAATACTTGCCCAGAATCTCATGGCAGCTGCAAATGATCTACGACCCGTCCAGGTTTTCATTACACAACTCTGACCAGTTCAATTGACTGATGTCTAGATAGGCTAGAGGCAACCTTGAACTCATGATGAAACGACAGCTCGAACTAAGGCGTGAGGAGACGAAGGACATTCACTCGTGCGTGTTCCACTCTCGATAGCTTCAGCGTCATCGAATATGACAAGATAGACAATGCGATGCTCTCGAGGCTCGATTGTTGGAGTTACGTTCTTCAGCTCATGAAACGGCAGCGTCTGTCGCAGACCAGAAGTCCACTGTGGAACCCAGCGGAGCTCAGGTAACTTCATGTCAGTACAAATCAAGATAAAACTGACGAGGACGTGTAGGTACCGACATCTGCTATCAATGTGTCCCTTGAAGACATGTTGCGCTGGGCTGAGGAGATCACATGAGGACCATGGGTTCTTTTTGGCGTGGCCCATAGTACATATGCTGGCTGGGCGTCACTGGCGGAGATTAGGCAAGGGGTGCGTGGGTGCACCAAATCGCTTGGAAGAAATGGATGAACTTGCCGACGCGCGCCCGGGTAGCAACCGAGTTATTGTATCCCTACGTTCGCTGCTTTGTTCGCATTGTCCTTTCATCATTACAGCATGTAATATCTAATCCCAATCTCTAATTCACTGCGCCGTCGGAGGCCGTGACTTAAGTAGACGGGCTCATTCTCTTGGAAACCTCATTAAGAACGACATTGATCATCCAAGTAGTAACCTTGAAGTACTTAAAGAAAGGAATGTTGATCTCAAGTTGATCACTGGTGTTGGCGGTTGGCCCTAGTCCATAGATTATGATCTAATACTGGTTGACCCCCACAAGGGTGGCCGAAAATCATCACCAACGCCCCTCCACTAATACTACTTAGTCTAATAACAACAGCTAACATTCCAATCGTCTTTCCTCCAATTACGCCCTTCTTCATCTACAATCATGGCCACTAGGCGGAGAATCGGAGTCAGCATTGCAACAACGGAGGCTGCGAGACGTCAACTCATGCAGCCAGTTGTTTGCTGGGAGAAAGTGTGGACCGTCCCAGAAAATGCTGCTCCAAATTCCTCTATGAAGATCTACAAGTGGGTAAAGACAGACAGAAAACAAGTAAGTAGTCTGGTATACTCATTGACTGGCTCCCAAACTGTAATCAATCTTGAAGCAATTCAGCGATGACGAAGGAGAAGTGGACGAACCGCTAGCACCCCTTCCCGATGAACCTGAGGTGGTGGAAGGAGAGGAAGAGATGGACCAGGATGAGCCAGCAGCCTCTGTAGCTCCCGAAGCAGAAGTACCTGTATTGGACACGGAGACGAACTCAGTTAATCCAGAAATTCCATCTGAACCCCAAACCAAACCATCCTCTCCAACACCCCCTGCACTTTCGCTTCAACCCACTGAGCCTATATTGGTCACAGAGCAGGGTGCAGTCATATTGGACGAGTCACTCAAAGCTCTTGATGGCGACATGGACATCGAAGTTGGCATACACCCAAACGCCGATGCGGAAGAAGTTGGAGAATTGGATATGGGGGTGCTCGGGCCTGATGGAACTTCGTTCGAAGGCGTTCATAACCTCACTCAAATTGAGAGTGACGATGCAATATTGGGTGGACCTCTCATGGATCACACTGTTGATCCATTCACCGCGGACCTGAGTGGTACTGGTGATGAGTCTGCCGAGGCAACAGCACAATGACACCTCCCGCCTGGATTAGGTATACCTCCCAGCTCCATGCGGTGATCTAGCTCATTCTAGAATTCACAGTTCTTCAATTGTTACTGCTCGCGCGCAAGTTGCCAGCCTCTTGGCAGTTTACAGGATACATCGTAGGTTGTTCTTGACACTGGACAGCCAAACCGTAATTCCACCCCCGAAGTCGACATGGTGTCCAGACAAGCACGGCGCGAGAGACGAGGTTTTCATTCTTAATTATCTACTCTACCTTGGGCTCAGTCCTCGGCGTACTTCGAGGTGATAGATGCATGAAGCGATTCTGGTTGTCGGTTGTACTACATTTACATTCAAGTTCTACTTTATTTTCGTAGTCGCTACCTTAAACCTTGCACACAGGATGAAGCACACAGGAAAATTTTTACACATGAGCAACTTGCTATCAGACTTAAGGTTTTGAGCTCCGAGATGGTTTTTCAAGCTGAGAAAGTTGGGCTGCGGGAACTACATTAACTCCCCCAAGCCTGCTCAATCACTAACCACCAACATCTCTTATCATGGGGGAAACTATCCAATCCCTTATCCTGACAAAATATCCAACACCGATATTCGCAGCTAGCGAGCTCATATTTTCCTCACTATCATTGGGCCCATCGCCCACTTTCATACCCTTGGTGTTCCTCCTCACCACCCTACGTTTACATGGGCTGCGAATTGCCTTTCGTAGCACCCGAGTGCCAGAGTTGATGTGTTCATGGCTAGTGGTTAGTTTTGGCGCAGCGATGGCGCATTACTCTTCCGCCACGAATGCATTGTCTAGTCCATCACTGTCATTCGTCGCGGTTGGAGTCATGTCCGCCATCACATACGTATGCGCAATTTTTGCATTCTATATAGATATCTGCTTCAGTTGTCGGCTCCCAACAATCTGGGCTCAAGTCACCTTTTTCCCAGTTGTATGGGCGATGACGTGGAGCGCCGTATCGCACATCTCACCCGTCGGGAGACTTCTAAACTGGAGTCCAGTCTCCGCATCTCATCCTTACGGCTGGCTTCTGCCGTATACAGGACCAGCGGGCATAGATTTCGCTGTTGCTGCTTGTGCGGCACTCTGCGCGGAAGTTGCAGCTATCTGGCTGATGGGCTCCGACGAAGAGGAGCAACTCGTTACATCTACTTCAAGTGTAAACCAAGTGTCATCCAAGAGGCGCTCGCGGAATCTCCTTACACTAGGGATTCTACTTATGGCGCTCGCACTCCCCTCATTGCATGTCAGTCTCCCCCTGCGAATTGATACTTCCTTCGATGTTTCGCCATTGGGTGTTGCCTGTGCCCTACCACCTCTCCGCAAAGGTAGTCACCCAGTCCTCAGCGATTTCATCGCTGAGACCAAGAAATTAACATCGCTGGCTAAGGTAGTACTGTGGCCTGAAAGTGCGGTGGTATTCTACAGTCAAGAGGAGAGGGAAGATGCTTTCGAAGTCCTCCGGAAGGATATTCAGCAATCTCTCATCGGTGTTGCCTTTGAGGAATTCGTGCTCGAAGACCCCTCAAACCCGAGTGGATCTCGCATGAAGCGCAACGGCCTTGCGCTGATTAATCACGAGCAGAAAAGAGGCGATGAGATTGTCCAGTACTACAAGCGAAACCTTGTACCGTGTATGTCCTTCCATCTGAATGGGATCTTGCCAGGTGTCTGACCATCAGACAGTCACAGAGTCGTTCTCAGCAGTCCCTTCAACGGAGCCTCCTAATATCTACACCTTCGAGCTGGGCCCCCCAAAGTGGACTACAAAACCTGAATGGTCTTCGACGCCCAATCACACGCGTCCCATCCCTATCACTTCATCTATCTGTCTCGATTTGGCGTTCTCTTCGGCATTTAGTTCGCTTGGTTCACGACCCGCATTGATTTTGGCACCTGCTCGCACATGGGACCCCACTGTGGGTCTCGCGATGTGGGAGCAAGCTAAGTCGCGTGCCAATGAAATCGGTAGCATGGTTTTATGGTGTGATGGAGGGGCAACGGGTGTCAGCGGCGTTGGTGGTGGGGGAATTTCGGAGATCATGCAGGTTGGTGCTGGGTCTTGGACTCGTACCATCGGCCTGCAGTTCCCCTTCGACCAACAGAGGACACTCTATGCCATTATCGGAGAAATGGGCGTGTTCGGTTTCTTGGTAGCGATAATGGGTGTAGGCCCAGTAGCCAGCTATCTGCTAGCGCTTCCTGGATGCCATGCGTTCCTGGGAATAGTGTCTGCTTTGCGACGTCATGCGTTCCTAGGAATAGTGTCTACTTTGCGACGTCTCATCCCGGGGCGAAGGGTTGATCAAGCAAATTTGATCGATTTTACAGAATCCGGAGAGAGGCAGAGCTTGTTGCGCTGACTGGAGTCTTCTGCTGAAGGGTATTGTGTCTGTTTTGTTTTGTTTTGTTATTTCTTGCCTGCTTTCTGTACAATTTATAGTGCCTACTACTTGTTGTATATCATTGCGAATGTCAGCTTGTTCCTTTCTGCACTCAGACGAGCAGTGAGGATGATCGATGTGTCTCGGATCTTGCCACGAACGGGCAGTCAGGGAGCTGATGCATGATATCACATCAGCATTTACGCCATCGCGATCATGATATTATTTCCTCGTGGTGGTCCTAGCTTCCTCATCGCAGGATTCTCTTTACGTCAAGCGTCTATCGATCGCAGCACGCCCCAAAACACACAACACCGAGATTCCGACAACCTCCAATTTAAATCAGACCTCCTCCATTCTCCGCTAGACCTTTCTTGGAGCCGCACGTTGCATTATCCGCAGTTGTAAGCCCTGCAATCTCTACCTTAACAAAGCATCTACAGGGACGTCACCAGGAGTACCGGGAAAGTGCGCGCTGCTTTGGGTTGGGTTCCGCACATCCTGCTGTGGGCGGGAGACACGATGCCAAATGTCCTTTTGTCCCGGAGCAAGTGTAAACACGTCGTCATCCTTGCTTCAAAGATTTCGATCACGAGTGTTTTCCGTGCCGGCCTTGTAGCTTACTGATAAGCAACTGGACACCGTGGCGTGCAGCCACGAAGCCGCTGCAAGCTTCTGCGATATCATGTGGGGGTGTTGTTGCGAAGCGTAGAACCAGCGAGGCCCGTGGAGAAGTGTACACAATGTCCGCTCAAGCTGAAATATGAGCTCATCTCCGATGAAGCTCTGATCTGGTGGACCTGCTCGGTGGCCAGCATTGCAGTGCTCGTTTGAGCAACTCGGTCATTAATATCGAAGCAGTCGAGTTGGGGTTTATGGGGATCTCTATCGATCCATGATGTGTAGCAGTAAATGCTGCTTTGCTCGATTGATGAATGTCAACCGAACTGCTGAGCAATCTTACAATCGAGATCAGGATGCCTAGTGGACAGAAAGACAAGTTTCTTTTATAATGGCAAAGTGGGCGAAGAGAAATTTCCCATGCTTTGGATATCGATTCATCGCGATCAAAATGGTATTGGTCATGCTATGCAGTACTTACTGTACAACGAAGTACCGTAGTATGGTGCACGAAACTATATCGAGTTTGCCCCGTGACGTGCGAACAGGAGATGGTATCGGTATGAGAATCTTGATGTCTGGGATACAACGTCCAAGGTAAGTGGCGAGATCTTCCTCTGGCGATGCATGGAGGTTTTAAATACAATTGTTTGTCAATATAGCGAGTACTTGGGTGGCTTGTGCGTGTTTTGCCTGATCAAGGAAGTAAAAAGCGCCATTAGCAGCAGTAACTGTCCATGCTTGATCAACCTGTATCATATATGTAAGTATAAAGATGTCTCCCAAATGACGGAGTGGCAAATGTGGGCAAATGAAGTTGACAAATCCCATTTCGAGTTAAAATGAGCATTCTAGAAACGGACAAGAGATCAGTGGCTGCAATGACATCAGATTCAGAGACCCTTCGATTGATAATGGCCCTTCTCAAGCACGATGTCCACGGGTGAATATTGTGGATTTAGCGGTGAGCTCAGCATTGATATTGACACATAGTCCTATGCGGACGACGTACAATCTCAGTCGCCACGCATGAGTGTGGACCGGGTGTTTCTTCCTCAGGGGGTCGGTCCGCCAGCCCTATCGGGTGAACAGACCTTGTAAGATGGACTGGAAGACAGGGAATTCCAGAAATTGGGATGGATGTTTTTGAAGAAGAAGAGAGGGCAAGCTTATGTAAGAGAGAGCTAAAAGAGGAAATCGCCGATCGCATATTGAGGATAGTAGCCTCGAGGTAAAAACTCGAGAACACGAGGAAAACGACTGGTGAGTAATTCAACCAGATACAGCTTCTCGTTGCACCTCTTGGTCGCCCTGACCCCACGCTACAATCACGCTGACACAGCGCCTGATTTTCTTCAAAGGTCTCTCTTCCTTTCCATCGCACCTTCTCCTTACAAGTCCATATCTCGAGGGCTTGGTGTAGATACAACGTCGCCATCAACGTACTTGCAGTCGAGACTCCCTCGCGGCCTTCGAGGCTCTCTGCGCAGCTCGGCTCTCGATCCATCCCGTTTACTCGCTGGTGCTTTCACCCGTCGAGGTAAACCAGGTCTCTTTTCAAAGAAGCATCCCGAGCCTACCTCAGAGCGAGAGCAGCATCTCCAAGGTGAAAACCTTGACGAATTTGAACTTGTCCATCGAGAAGACATCCCAACTCAACTCGACGACGACCCTCTAGCTCATCCTATTTCAGATCTTTCTACAGAGGGAACCTGCGATAAACCTTCTTCTGACTCATCCACCGCTCCTCAAAGACCAGCCCCTTCTCTCACCAAATCCGCTTTATATCGCCTTAAGAACTTATCCAAGGCATCACTCCACTTATCAACTTTCAATTCTGCTCGGCAACAAGTACAATCTAATCGTGCAGCAGAAATCTCCGACATCTATCTTGCATTCCCCCGGCCCCCAACTCACATACCCACTCCGATTACTTCGGCCCACGAAACTTCATCATTTGCAAGTTCGACACTTGTCACTGCGAATCAAGAACCCGACGAAACGTGTTCTACCCTTCACGTCTCTCCTTCATTCTCAGACGAGTTCATTTCTGGCGGTTCTCAGTCCCACCTCGTTGAGTCACCTTCCGAATTCGACGTACATCCAGAACTTTCTAGCACACCGGCTCAAACATCTGGCCATCTTACATCCCCTACTGTGCTTGAATTCAGCGTCGGAAGTAGTCGTAGATTTACTGGTTCATTGAGACGTTTTAGGTCTTTATCGAGACTATTACGTGGTTCTTCAACCTCTCGCATTTCAGACGTTTCGTCCGGTGACACCATCAGAAGCAGGAGAAGATCTAGCAGAGCAACATCATTATCCCTCTCTGCTCATTCATTATTCCTCTACACTTCCCCCTGCAGTTCTGTTGTCGAGCCTCCAGCTGACAACTCTTCAAATCCTTCTGAAGCTGCACTTGTCGCTTTAGCTTGCAAAGAGGCTGTAGCAGGTGAATCATCCTCGCCAGCACCCCTTCCGATCCCAGCGCCTGCCAGTGACGCCTTACATCCAGAACAGGTCAAGGAACAATTTCATCCAGTTATAAAACACCAGTGTGTTGATCCGCTAGAGCTCACTGCGTCACCATCGCCTTTCGCCGCAAGTTCGCTTCTCAGCCCTTCTACACGCACGTCATTTATTCCACCGTCTCCTTCTTGGCTCAGTCGAAACGTACAGAACTTTGATCAGTTTGACTATCGCTCCATTTTTCCACCTTCAAGGATATCCCTCCTCACAGATTCAGAACACTTGAGAATTCCGGAGATCAGCACATATATTACCTCTGCACTTTTTGCTCCAGACTCACCTAGACCCTTGCACGTCCCACCACCTTTCCTTCCAATTCCTGCGCCGCGATCCCTCTACACTCCCGAATCACCTTGCAAGCCCGTTCTCCAGCGCGTGTTCACCGATATTTATTTGGCAACACCTGAAGCGGATCGGGATTCACTTGCAACACCGCTTTCCATAGCAGAATCCTCTATCAGTTCTTCGAGCATCGCATCAAGTGGTGCTTTCGTATCGGCGCAACCTTCGCCGATCTTCTACCATCGATTATCGACTACCAGCCGCATCAGTGCTGAACGGCGTCGCCAATCAATCGCTACGCGGAAGACTCGTTTGAGCAGCCCTCGTACCAGACGACACTCATCTAAAGAGAATAGACAGTCTCTTAATCCTTTTTTCAAGGCAGGGACTCATTTCTCTTAGGCATCACGCTGTTTCTGATCACCCGAATTCACAGGAGTTATCTAAATCACCTTCTCGAAAACCTTTCTCACCCTCCTCTAATACGCTCAATATCAGCGTTCCCACATCTCTTGTCCCACTTTCCCCAGCTCCAACTTCGTAAGTTATCGCTCACCTCTTGCGCGCCTAAACGATCGCAGCTGATGTTTTGTCTTATCAAGCGAAAAGTCTTCAAACCCGCATACAATCTTTATCCCTTCCTCTCAAGCGCCAGACTCTCTTGCACTCGATCCGATACCTTTACCAAAGGATCTTACAGCAATCCTCGAAGCTTTCCGTCTTGAATCTTACATTATCAATCGTCCACCCCATCCTCAGATCATGGATTTTACGGCGAAGAACGCTGAAGCCGTAGATTTTGGTGGCGAAGTCGACTACTCTGGACACCAATGGTTCCAAGAGCCACCTCCAAGGCCCGAGGTACGCCCTCTCATCACCACCCAATGGTTTTCAAACACTGACAGCTGTTGCAGCCCCAGCCTGTGGTCGAACCATACATTCCAGAACAAAGCGTCATCATGCAAAATGAAGCATTCGACTTTGCCCTCAAAGCAGCTCCGAACGTTCTCTACGGTCGTCATAAGCAGTATGGCCAAGTAAGTTCGCTCCACCCACCAAGAGTCCAAGTTCCAACCGCTCACCCACCCGTGTCCACAAGCTGGGCGTACTAGCATGGTGCTCCGAATTCGGAGAGATGATCGACAGTCTGAAAGAGCTCGGGTTCCGGGGCAACATGTTCGTGACGACGCGCACGCAAGCGCTGCGGACATGCGAAGAAGTCCTCAAGCTCAAGCTCGACATCGAGATGCAGATCATCCTGATGTATCTCTCATCGCAAGTCGCGCGACTGCGTCGTTTCCTTGATGGAGAGCGCCAGTGGGACGATTACCCCACGCCCAAGTTCCCGCTGGACTACCGGGCTTTCGGTTCATGATCAGTCGGGTTTTGCTACGAACACGAACTCTGAACGCGAACTCTTTTCGTTGACATTTACATTTTTTTTCCATGTCTGGATTGCGGCATGTCTCGTCGGATTGACTCATATATCACATTTTTGCATACCTCCTGTATACCAGTTCATAAAGCGAATGTAGTTATAAAGTTAACATTCTTCCCCGTCTGACAGACTCTGCTACAGAGGCTTCGGGAGTTCATAATACCCATTGTAAGAGATGTGAAATTCTACATACTGATGGCAGACATCACTATCGTGATCCAACATGCAATGTATTGCAGGGGGCTCAATATTAGTTGAGCTGATATGTACATAAAAGCGTCCCAAGCTTGATAACAAAAAAAAACAAGCAAAGCGAATCAGAGTT
>PVYE01000048.1:0-28221 GCA_002995055.1 Rhizopogon rudus | reverse complement strand
GCGTGACAGCGGCCCAACCAGGACCGTGTTTTCGACGCGAGAAGTACTACGATGAATCAAAAGGATAAGCGTTGTCTGTATATGTCACGTGACTTGTGCAGGTTGTCCAAGTCGGCGACTTCAGTTGGGCACAACATGAATACTCATGGTGCGAAAGCACGCGCTCAGTGTTATGACTTGGAAGGGTTGTGTAGTGACCCATATTCCTGCATTACCACTGACCACTAGCGAAGGCACCGACGGTAAGGCAAATATACTAAGTTAGATCCATCCTACTGGATTCCTACTACCTACAGCGCCAATACAAACCCGAGTCCACAAATTGCACAGGTGCAGTGGTAGTGAGGAAGGTTAGGGTACAAAACAGGCGCTAAGGGTAGAGATTGAAGTATCCGCCAAGGCTCGACAGGGGAACTAGCATACTAGTAAGCGAAGGAAAACACGATCAAGCCCTAGCCCAAGACCCCGACACTACGGAGCTCACCAGGCCAAGGACAAGACAACATCGTCACAATGTGAAAGATTATCGTACTCTTGTCATCTGATTGCCAAGACCCTGAGCAAACCGTGATCCTCGTCCACGGGGGCCACCGCGCAGACTCCCTCGTGTCCTATCTCCCCTTCCTCTCCGTTCTTGAGTTTGTTCACCACGCTTCTCACCCTTGTCGCCACCCCTGTCACCCCAGCCCCCGTTACCGCCAAGCTTGATATCGAGGACCTTTTCATTCTGCTCCACAAGTGCGCTGACTTTGTCCGCTATGACCTGAGCAAGCTGCTGCGGACGCGAGTGCTCGATGCGGTGTAATACCACAACACCAGTAGACTGATCAAGAGAGGCAGACAACTCTTCGTTCCAGATCATCTTGGAGATCATGGAAGTAACAGCGCGAAGTGGAAGAGAAAATGTGCGTGACAGGAGGGATAGTGAGAGGGTGCTGTAATAAGGTGCATAAGTGAAAAGGTAGGTGCGCAAGCCTTGCTCTTGAATACGTCTGTACACGCATTGAGGTCAGAGCTGACATTGCTGGCGAGACGACAATACACTTACTTCGCAAGCATCTCTTTGACAGACGCAGCTTCAGGCATAAGACTCCAAATTTTAATGCTCTGAATGAGGTCGCGGCATTTCTCCCATTCACCGTCTTGCAGTGCCTTGCTCGCCTGCATGATGTGATCACGCGTGCTCTCAGGAGGGCCTGTGAACACTTGGCGATCAGCAAAGTCGAGTAACCGGCGGAATGGCTTTGAGATCGCCTTGCGCTTCTGCTCCTCCGACTCAATGCTGGCGAGAAGAGGAACCTCGACCAGCATGCTGGATACGAGGAAAGCGGCCTCGAGAAGCTCGGTGTTTATGTGCATATGGAATGGCAACTGCCGTGATCGCTCGGCCTTCTCCTGCTCTGGTGTGAGTTGTTGTTGAAAGCGCTGAGGGTGGACACCCTGAGCGAGTAACTCCTTCACGCGCTGCGTTGTGAAGATGTCTTGCAGCGTGGCTTGGGCCTCCTTGATTAACCCGCATCTGAAAGCACAAAGCCCGAGCTGTACAACAGTCCGATTGTACAAGATCTGTGTCGCGACGTCCGCAGAATGGATCGACTCCTGCAGATGCGACATGAGTAACATGTCTCGTGCCGTGTAGAAGTCATTATGCAGAGCGTGATGGTAGATGTGACTGAGCATGGCACGAGTGCGCAGAAGGGAGTTGTCGACCTTATAAAGATGGATGCAAAGGGCGTGGATGAGGGACGAAGTAGTTGTGGAAGATGCAAGAATGACACTCGGAGTTATCTCCGACGACGTTAGTGAAGACTCAAGAGCAGACACGACAGCATCAGGCTGCGTATATCGTCAAAAAAAGAACTACGGTGGATTGAATTCAACTAACCTTGGAATAAATGTGTTCCAAACGTCGCATAACCACACGTGCAAGAGGTTCTGGCTGGCTCGTCTGCTCGTAGAAAGCCTGCGAGCGGCAGATAGTACGATAAAGTACCTTCTCGTCCTTAAGACGGTCCACATATTCCGTTCCATGAGGATCAATGTTTTGTAAACTCTTTGTAAATTCGTCGTCTAGACGATCTACAAAGCTGATGATGCTGCCACGAATGCGAACGATGCCCTCGCGTTCCGTGGCAGGGTTGCGCTCAATGAGCTCATCATAATCCTCGGTATTCTCCTGAACTGCATAGGACGAGTCCGCAACCACAATTGTGATCAACTGATCGACTTCACGTTGCGCCGAGAGCCACAGATCAATTGGCATATACGATGTGATCGATGAGTTGTAGTCAAACCGGGAGGAGACAAGCGCTAGGAGGACGCGGATACGTTGATAGGATGTAACGGCTACTTCTAGTAGCTTCTCGAGGATCCGTATTTGCTCCCCTCGGTCAGTGTTCTACGACTTGGTCATTTGAGAAGGAACGAGCGGAAGAAAACATGCGCACCTTCTTGCCACGTGCCTCATGAACAAGCTTCAACGTTTTGAAGATGTTGTCTGCGGAGAACGACATAGCCCTACCGCCTTTGCCAACTGTGGTGAACCGATCATCTAATATTGGCTCCTCATCACTTTCTGTTTCGGCGACCTTCTTCAATTTCTTAGATTTTGGGACCACAGCGTCGACAGGTTGCGCATGGGAGGCGAATTCACGTTCGAATAACTCTGGGTCCTGCTAAGAGTAAGCATTGCGATAGATAGAAAATTTGAAAATAACTTACATTCTGGTACTGTCGGACCTCCTTTTCAAACTCTTTAGTCGCTTTGCGAACCTTCTGCTTCATGGAATTGAGTGCTCGAGCATTGGTAGCGTTCATCTTCTTCTTTGCCTCCTTCTCCTTCTCTCTTGCCAGAGCAGCATTGACGGTTTCCTCAAAACCTATAAGGGTCTTGATAAAGAACGGAGGTAATGGTTCCGCAGCATTACTCTGTCGCTGCACAAGACGCAGGAGCTTGTCGAATTCTAAGATAACTGTAGTCTCAGCAAAATGGGTAAATGAATGAGACTAACCATTTGAGATGGCGACCCAATCATTAATTTTGAGCGCATTGTCCATGACATTGCCAGTGGCTTCAATTTCCTCCAAGCGCTTGTCCTTGGTACTCTTTACAACTCGTTTGACATCCTCATCTTCACTCTCTTCATCTGAATCGCCACGTATGAATCTGGATTTCTTCTTCTGCGCTGGCTCTTCATCTGACATTTCACTTTCGTCTTCATCGGAAGAATCGGAGTCTGAGCTGGAGTCACTTCCTGCTGTGCGAAGGAATCTTGACATGGCGGGTTTGGCTGCAGGTTTTTGTGGGGCAGCATCTTCGTCACCGCTAGTGAGGGACTCCTCATTGGAGTCTTCCGAATCAGAGTCTGAATCGCCGGCTTGTCTGAAGAATCGTGACATCGTTTGCACAGATAAGTGTATGAGAGGACGCCAGGTTGACTCTAAAAAATTTAACTTTCGGCTATTGCCGAATGATCTGTGACGGTCCTTGCGGACCGTACCATAGCTTTTGGTACGATCCAAGTCGAGACAAGCTCAAAGGTAGATCACTTTTAGAAAAACTCAACACCATTCTAGTCACTCTGGCGATCTGGAAATGTCCTCGTAACTTGTGCATATTATCTCACCTCACTCGCTCTCGGTTCTATTCTTCATCACGATCTTTTGCACGGTCGTCGGCGCCCATGTCCTGGAACGCTTCAGTCCTCAGCACTGTATCGTCTGATACAGAACCTACTGTTGTGATCACCTTTGATTCTGCTAAGTACATCTTCAATGTCGGCGAGAACACTACCCGCGCGTTCCTCCAGAGCAGGAGGAACTGGAAGAAGACCAGGGGCGTATTTTTGACTTCTGTGGGCACGAAACGAGCGAGTGGGCTTCCAGGTGACTCTAATACTGAATATGCGAGCTGGTCAAGAGTTGATTGTCTCCTCGATAGGTTTGCTGATGACCTTTGCGGACTCGGGGCTTACCAGCCTCTCCGTCGCCGGGCCAGCCGGGTTATTGCATTTCATGGCAGCTATGCGCAAATATACATTTAGGTGTGTATTATCTGACATTCACTGGCGACTTATTGTAATGCTATCGGCTCAGGGAAAACATTTCTGTGAACCCTATCGAAATTCCTACTTCCCAGCCGCTGGATAAATCGACTGAGGATATACCCATCTACAAGGACGAAAATATTTCTGTTTTTGCGTTACCTGTTTATTCTGATGTCCGATCACTTGAAGTGGCCTCAGGATCAGCCGCCTTGCATCATTGTGGCACCGATGGGAGCATGGGCAAACGGAAGCGCACGCCTTCCCCGACAGGATCATCAAAGCGCAGGCCTGGTTCGTTGTATCAACCATTTATGCTCGTTCTCTCACACTCTTGCAGGTGCTTCCACAATGGATCCTGCAGCGTCGCTACAGGAAGTCATATCTCGTCCTGATTTCGACCCTACGACGCTCGTCGGTGATACTGCACAGGAATGGCTTCGACACATCGTGCGCGCGATGTTCCCTGGGTCTACCCCACAACCTCAGGCTCCACAGGCTGCAGAGCCAAGCTACCAGAAAGGCAAAGGCAAAAAAAATAGCCAAGGTTCGCAGGATCTGAAGGCGCGCAGTGATGCCTCAGGTCTCCGACAAGACAGAATTGTATCCCAACATGCAAGTGAGACTGCCCCCACTGTCTTGCCAACTAAGGCCGCATATGTCTCCCAGCCACCAGGTTTCAGCCGTCCTCTACCTCCCCTCGCCACGTATGATCGACGCGCAACGCTCGCATATGCAGTAGTTGGTCCCCGCGTTCGTGGTAAGTTCGATGTCAAGCGCGCAGAATCGCTCGGTCTGAAGGCGGGTCCATTGCGTGCACGGGTTGCAAGAGGAGAGACGGTAACTGTGGTGGGCAGTGATGGATTAGAGAGGAGTGTTGGGCCGAGTGATGTTGTTGGTGCTAGTGAAGATCCTGGGGTCGGTTCTTTTTTCATGTTTACTATTTCAAATAGTGGCTGATGAAATTATAGGTCGTATTGATACTTGATACACCAAGTATTGAACATATACCTTCTTTGATCAGGGGCTTTGAGAGCGGTGCATTCTCGAAATATTGGGGCGAGGTGGAGGAGAGTAAGGACCATGCATTGAGGGTTGTCTTCCATCTCTGTGGAGATGACGTAGCTGAGCATGAGCGGTATAAGGCATTTATGAAAGGTTTCAAGGACGGTGTGCATGTGAGTGCCTTGTTCCAGTAACAGATGTGGTCTGGTGATCCTGATGCAATAGCGAGCAGCATATTGTTGCATCTAGAGACCATGCACCAGATCCGATTACATTTACCAGTGCGGCGTTCAACCAGCTCAGACTTAGCCACCTGGATGACAACATTTTCGTCGTGCCGAATTATTCTTTAGAGGGTCGAAAAATCTTTGATGGTACGCTTACATGCTGTCCTCGTCACTTTGACTGTGTCACATACGTTATAACACTGTAGCCACTGGTCTCCCATCTAACACCGAATGTATGCGTGCACATACTATCGTCGACATCCGTCCGCCACGACCACCACTACGCGCCTCCGATGCGGAGGTGGGTGATCTCTTTCACCCGGTCGTAGTGTTAGGCGATCCCCCAACTCTGTCTGATGCTGCGCGAACGCAATTTTCCGAGGCACGAGCGCGTGTCGAAGATATTACAATGCCTGACATCATCGGTAAAGACGTCATGGTGATTACCCTTGGAACGGGTAGTGCTGTACCTAGCAAATACAGAAATGGTTCGTCCATCCATTTTAACTTCAGGAATCTATACACCAATTAATGTGTGCGATAGTTTCTGGTACACTCCTATATGTCCCGGATGCGGGGTACATCCTTCTCGATGCAGGAGAGGGCACATGGGGACAACTCGCAAGGAACTATGGAGCTGGCGTATGGGATGTTTTGAGGGGCCTGAAGTGCATATTTATAAGCCACATTCACGGGGACCACCACATTGGTCTCGCAAAAATCTTGTCGATCAGACAGCAGGTGCATATCCCCGCTCATGGCACATGATCTTCTGATGCTGAGGAAGTAAAGATTGACCCGCCCCCAGAAGAACCACTCTACCTCATTGGCAATCGCATGGTATTCCTCTATCTTCGGGATTACAATGCGCTTGAGGAAATTGGGTTCTCTAAGCATGCACGAGCCCGTGTGATACCTATCCTGAGCGATGAGATCCATTGGCGAAATAATGGACGGAGTGGGTGGGGTTACGGTGATGAAGACCAGCGGGGGTAAGTGTCTTGCTGCTGGTTTCGTGTGCATTGACATAGTCTGTTTTTTGCTTTCTGTGTAAAGGTCGAGGTTGGCTGCAGGAGAACTTTGCAAGACGTTGGGGCTGCAGACCATTAATACTGTAGATGTGGAACATCGCGCGAGGTGCCATGGGTTGATTGTCAAGCATCTGGATGGGTGGTCTGTTGTGTACGGCGCCATCCCGTCCTCAACCGTTGAGTCATTGACAGTACATTCCTCAGGTTCTCAGGTGATACAGTCCCATGTCAGAAGCTCGTGCAGGCAGGCACTGGAGCCACTCTGCTCATCCACGAAGCCACCATGGCCGACGATCAAGTTGAAATGGCCCGAGCCAAGATGCACAGCACGTTTGGGCAGGCAATCGACATTGGCAAGAGGTGCGTTTCTCCGCAATAGGTTTACCGACATTCGTTCCAACTTGTGGATGGTCAGAATGAATGCGCAAAATATCCTCCTGACACACTTCTCGGCCCGCTATCCGAAGATGCCGCCCTCTGTCTACGAGCTTCAGCCTGGAGACCCTGTCATCGCGCTCGCATTCGACCATGCTAATATCAAGATCGGGGACATGTGGAAGATGGGTAAATATGCACGTGCGATTGAGCAGAGTTTCACTGACATTGTCGATATTGATGGGGAGGATCTGGATATGACTGATGTGAAACAAATAGACATTAATATTGGCTGATATTCCCGCTACCTTTAGGGGGCCTTACATACAGCTTATATTCACCGAGCCCGGGGAATAAGGCAATGACTCCTAGGGGGAAAATAAGTTGTTGCCCCCAGTGCTATCGACTGTCATATATGCATATGCAATGAAAAATGCTGCCTGAGCAGTGAGGTGGGATCGCACACTGCAGGACACAGACCGCCCTCCTTTTTATATCTCAAAGAACGACTTAAAAAGCAATTGTCACGTCCGAAAAAAGGATCAGATGACGAATTATGAGTTGCCAGTATACCTTGCTTGCAAGGTAATTCAGCATAACGACAGTCCACCAAATAAGAGGCCGTTACAAATCAAGACTGGTCATCAATTCTTCTGGCACACATAAATGCGATCGACTGTGCACGGGGCTGACAGTTCAATGCAATCCAACTTATGTAAAGCTCAAGGAAAGAACCTACACGTTCGCTCATGCACAAGCTGAGTAAGTCACGAATAATGTATAAGAATTTTAAGTGACAGCAAATCTAATTGAACCACTCTACGAGCTCTCAACAAATGCCTTGCCTTTCTCAATGTTCTTCTTGAGCTCGGGCAAGCAGGCCACCATCAGCTTCTCTTCCTCAGCGGATAGAGGCCCGAGAGGGAAAATCTTCTCGACACCATTGACCTGTATAGTATATTAGCACGAATTGGGACAGCTTGATTTCATTACTTACCCCAAGCTCCACATTGGACGAGAAGAAGTCAATACCCTGATCCTTGTACAGAGGACTTTCGACGAAGGTAGGCGTGATGACACCTTTTTCGCCGTTTAAGCCCCGCAGCAGAGAATTAGTGAACTTTGCACCAGCATAGGCCATCGATAGGGTAGCGCTACCGGCACCATCTTTGGCCTTCACGACTTCATCACCACCGAATTGGATGCGGTGGACAAGAGCGTTGTAAACATCACCTGAAATAGCCTTTCCATGTGTATTCTGCGAGAGTAGAGGCACAATGGTCGCGCCGCTGTGCCCACCGACAACAGTTATGGGTGTATCCGAAGGTTTAGCACCTGCAATACCAGCGGTAAAGCGAGCGGCGCGGACGACATCAAGGGTAGTTACACCGAACAGGCGTGCAGGATTGTAGACCCCCATCTTCTTGAGGGTAGATGCAACAATGGGGACAGTGGAGTTGACGGGATTTGAAATGACAAGGATGTGGGCAGTAGGGGCCACGCGGCCAATTGCTGCTGCGAGGTCACGGACGATAGAAGCATTGGTCTTTCGAGATATGCTTAGCAGGAGCTAATAGCATGGACATCATTGAGACTTACATTAAATAGGTCGTCACGCGTCATCTAGAAAAGGTATTAGATTGAAGGAATTAATTGAGTTGAGGGACTTACACCAGGCTAAAAGGCAGGGTCAGGATTGTGCAAATAAATATGAGAATATGGAGCAGAAACACACCTTCCTTGGAACGCCAGCAGGGATTACAACGACTTGGACGCCATCAAGGGCCTCGTCGAGCTTGTCAGCAGGGTAGCCATTGACCTTGAACCTTCGATTAGAACTCATGGCGGAGATAAGTAGCAAAAACACATACCTCACTAGGAGTGTCAACGTGGCTTACGTCTGCTGCAACACCAGGTGCGCCGCGGATATCATAGAGGCTTAGAGAAGTGACGAGGGTGTCAGACTTGAGAAGGAGGGATAGTGGTTGTCCAATGCCTCCACCAGCGCCGAGGACAGCAACTTTTGTGTGCCTTGCAGCAGAGGAAGAGAATGTACGGGAGTTGGTGGAGATTGCACGGACTGCAGAGCGGGCGAACATGATGAATGTTGCTGTCGTCGTCGTCGTCGTCGAAATGGACGTTGGGGAAAGAAACAGCAGTATGCGGGTTCAATTTTATGCGGAATCGCCGCGAGATGCCGAGCTCGGAGCGGCTCGGACGCGAATTCACGCGACTGCCAGAATTGATCATGAAATTTACATAACATTCAAACCCTTCAGTTGGAAGTAAATTAACGTCGACATATCAACAATTGTCATAATTCCTCCTCCCGCAGTGCCTCTAATGCTTTCAGCACCCCGCGCGCCACATCTTCACTCCTCTTCTCCAGTGCTTTGCCTCTGCCTTTTTCTCCTTGTCCTTGTCCCATACTGTCCCACTCCACATCCGAACCCACATTCAAATCGTTGGCTTCATCATTTAGCTCTCCCTCGATGTCGTCATATAGTGCCAAAAAGTTTCGCACATCGATGATCAGGGCTTCGAGTGTGACATCGCCAAATATGAGGGACTGGTTAGTAGGGATTGCTCGCATTTCCCGAGAGGGTGTAGATGTGCAGAGAAGGCCAAGCAGGACAGCAGTATACCCTGCCAGGAAGGTGATCTCTGGAGATTGGAATTGAGGCGTGCTGGGTGTATTCAATGAGGAGGATTTTGGCTGGGAGGGAAAGAGTTTAGGAGCAGATGTGGAGGCATGCCTGCGACTCTCAGAGAAAGAAGTTTGGCTAGTAGGTGAAGGCTTTCGATCGGCATCCGAGGGGGATTTACGTGCATGGTCAGACAAGATATTTAGTTCCTGCCATGAGGATTCCGTCCCATGGTATGTCTTATAAACAGACACGAGACATGAAAGGAGCGGTACCTGGGATGAAGGAGGACATGAACACGTGCGTGCGCAATCGCGGGTGGCAGAGCAGGCTGGATTGAGTACTGTGTGGAGTTAACGATCAGTAAGAGCGTCATTGATGGACAAGAGTTAAAACTCAGCAACAAGAGAGAGAGAAAACTCACGAAATTGTCCCATCCCCTCACTCACTTCTTCCCATCCCGTACCAATATCACTCCCCGACACCCAGTTCAAAAGTAATCCCAGCGCGAGACAAAGTAAGTCGAAGGATTCAACGCGCGTGAGCGAATACGCTGGAATTGATATGGCCCTTCTTTGCCTTTTACCCCTACCGGTTTCTTGACTTGGTGTGCTCTTTCTCGACATTCCATTTCCATTTCCCGCACCTTTTCTGCTACTTTTAGTTGGCATATTCGTTCCGCCCGACGACACCTTTTTATGGGCAAATCTGGACGGCGAAGGAACCGTACGCGGTGTGTGTCTTCGAGGTGAACACGTAACACGTAGAGAACCGAGTAGATGCGGAGAGGAAGTATCTGTGTCCCCTGTCTTCACCGTGTGGTCCTCGCTGCATGTGTGCTCGTCGTCTCTTTCCCTCCTAGCCCTAACACCACGAAGACTGCCAATCCAACCAGCTTGTGCACATAATACCACGCGCGTGACCAGGGACAGGGCTGTATTGCCTGGTGTCCATGAAGGACGAAGGGAATCAGAATATGTCGGGGAAAGGTGGGAGGATGAATGTTGGGAATGAGAGGGTGCGGAATGCGGGAGGAGCGTAAGGATGCGAAGGGTCGAAAAGAGCGTTCTACGGGCTGGTTGGGAGCAAGCATTAGTTCCTGGTCATCGCATTTTATATATTATGGACAAATATATGTGTACGTGTGACCGCGATGGGTCAATATGATGATTTGGGGAAGAGCTCAGGATGGAGGCGAGGAAATGTGCGAAGAGGGGAAGAGAGGAAGAGAAGTAAGAACGCACCGAGCTCACTCTCACCTTCTTCCTGCACATCTTGCTCTACACCATCGTCCCCTTCTTGATTCATCGCCACAGCATCTAAATCCCGCACACACTCCCGCATAAGAATCTCAGTAGCGACACACAACTCCACGAGGCCATCTAAAAGTGCTCCGTCCGCCAGCGCGCGATGAAATTCTGATCCTTCTCTAATCTCACGGATTCCGTCATTCGCAGCATCGGATCGAGGTGGGAAATGGCGCGTCCATTCTTCCAAGAGGTAGGTATCCAAGAGGCGGAGGCAAGCATGGATGTGGGCAAGTGAGGGAATAGCGATGTCTATCAAGAATTTCTGCTTTTCTTTTCCTTTTCTTGCTGCATTCTCATCTGCCCCTGGTTCTGAACCTGAAACACCAGGAAACAGCTTCAGCCCCCTCTCCCAAGCACTAACGCGCGGAGGCACGAGTCGGAGCTCTGCGCGAAGGGAGTTGAGGATGGATGGGAGGGTCTGGAGTGCAGGCGGAAGGAGGGAGGGGGGTAAGGATGACAATGTGGTGCTGAGGAGGGTGCGGATGGAGAGCTATGTTGTTCGCGACGTTAGAGGAGAGGCATAAATAATTGTACAACCAGTAACAAAGGGCATAAGTTGGGATAGGCACGGAACGCAGAGAAACGATTCAATGAAAGCATAAACATGAAAACACGCCCAGACGTACCCCACGTACATCCTTCACTACTCCTGATGTCGCAATAACATCCGCAAGAGCTTTGAGCTGTCGGAGTGTACCACCGCCACGAAATGAAAAATCACATAACACCAATGAATACACCATTACCAGCAGTCGCCGCGAAGCATGCTCACCGGCGCCACGTCCGTGCGGACAATGCCTGTCGTTTTGAGTCCCATTGTATCTAGCCCTGAGAGGGCAAGCGCGAGGATATCCTTTCTTAGACCTACGTAGATTATTAATGCTGCACAGTTGTGATGGACAGGACATACCCTGATTCAGTCCATCGCCCTTCATGTCAGAGGTTGGAGTGAATGAGCGTAGGATATCAAGGAGAGTCGGGACGAAGTCAGGTTTGTGAGCAAGTTCGGAAAGGGTTTGGGAATCGCGGGTGGAAAAGAAAGCGAAGAAAGACAGAGTAGCATCAAGGATCTACGGAGGGTTGAGCGCTTATGAATGGATGGGAAGGAACTTCCGGTATGTGCAGGCGCGAGATGAAAGACAGGGCAGGAGAACGCACCTTGTCTGAACCCTCTCCACGAGCTTTGACGAATACATCCCAAGTGCGAGTGTAAAAGTCAGACGTTTTCGCGCGGCGGTTAAAGTCAGGGTCACACAGTTTCGTGACAATTTCTAAGACGCTGTTCATGGTAAACTGAGCTTTGTAAGTGGCGTGGCGGAGCGTGTTAGCACGCACCTAGCTCTGCGTAGTGCAAGGGCACAACCAGCCTCTATACCTTCGAACAAATATCCCACCTCGTCAAGAAATCGTCTGCTCTCGCCCTTGCTCCGCAACTCGGTGATACTCTTCAGATCATTCATCATTCCATTAGAGAGTAGCAGCGAACCCACGCCGGAGGTCCTTTTCAGCCCTCGAGTATCGTCCTCAACAGGACGTGGATCGTCTTCGGAGTTATCAACGCCCCACCGTGACCGCAGATCAGAGTAAGACTCGCGCGCGTCATCCGGCTCTACGAGATCGGCTGCGGGAAGCGCAATAAGGTACGAGCGCGATGCGCCAGCGTAAGTGCGTGCGTGCTTTGTGGGAAGGGATTTGCTCGGTGATGCAGTAGGCGAGGATGAGGGGGTTAACTTTGGTGGTGAATGATCGATGGGAAGTGTGTTAGACGATGCTAGGGAGTGCATTTCGCATTAAAGAGTGATACTAAATGCAGTAGGCGTAACTAAGGACGCACGGGTGAAGGAGGAGAGATTGTGACTGCCATTGCGATCAATGGAAGACTCTGTGCGGGACCGTGAAAGCATCCGCTTCACTACTCCAAGCGACATCCCTGGTGAACTCGGCGTCCGACGCGGTGATGTGGGGAACAGAGTGCTCAGGTCCCGGGCTGGCTTGGTCGGCGTACGTGTGCTCGATGGGGTACTCGACGTCGAGCCTAAGTCAGGTAGCGTGACACTTCTTCGTATAGGACTAGTTGCTCTTGGTGGGGATAAATGCGATGTGGGGATTGATGTAGACGGAGACGCTGAGGCTTTCGGCGACACGATCTCAACCTCAATTCTGGGACGTTTCCGCGGCGGTAAAAAGGAGTCCTCCAGGTCTGGTACTTCTGCTCGCGCACGCCGTGAGTTCTTGCGTCCATATGTCCGTTTCATCGTTGTCGTCGTTTGGATGCGTCGGTAGCCAGTGAGCAGAGGCCCTTGGGAGCCTTGATATTTCGGCACGTGACCGGCTCGACCTTCATCAATCTCATTAGCAACTTGAACAGCTTGGAACTTCACGCGATGGAAAGTCTTCAAGCGCGGGTTGACTCATTCCTCAAATCAAAACGTATCAAAAAGACCTCAAAGTCGAACTCCACTTCTACTACCGTCAAATGGCCTCATCCTGCCTCTTTCAATGCCAACCCGAAGACCCTGGGCGAGGCAGGTTTCTACTGGGTACCAAGCTGGGAGGACAGAGACAGCGTCGCCTGCTTTCTGTGTTACAAGGAGCTGAGCGACTGGAATGAGGAGGATGATCCTTTTCAGATCCATTGGGAGAAGTGCGGCCGTTCTTGTGCATGGGCAATGCTTCGGTGTGGACTCAGTCAGGATATCGCAGACGATGGGAGGTGAGATCACGCGTCTTATTGATGCATATGAGATGCTTATAAGATAATTAGTTTTGTATTCTTGAACAAAGGGCGCTTGCCAACGAGCAAGATGATGGAGGGGGCGCGTCTTCGGACGTTCGGCACAGACTTGTGGCCTCATGATGCAGATGATAGCCACGGTGCTAGCTCGGAGAAGGTATGTCTGTCTCATTTGTGTCTACTTTAAAAGTTCATTCGTCCTCGAATGATGTCTTTAGCTGGCTCACGCAGGCTTCGTGTACACCCCTCACTCAAAGGGTGATGATACCGTGACCTGCTTGTATTGCGAAGTCGCACTAGGCAACTGGCATGAGGACGACGATCCAATGTACGTAAATGAAATCTTCCTTGAGATATAAGGTGACCCATCCGCATCAGGCTGGAACACGAGAAGCGTGCCGCTAAATCTGGCAAGCAATGCCCATTTTTTAGCGTATCAGGTGGTAAAGCATCTCACTCGAAGAAAATCTCGTCTCTTCCTACCGACGCCCCCGCTCCACTCAAATCCCAGGCCAGACAGACACGCGCTGTGTCACGAACGCGGTCGAAGCAAGTGAACGTCGACATTTCGCCCGATCCCAAGCCTGAAAGTTCTGACTCAGGCGATGAACTTGCGAAGTCAGAGGTTGTTGAGGAGGTGCAAGCACCAAAGACCAGGGGAAAGGGACGTGTAGCGTCCACGTCTAAGCCACCATCCAAGGCTGCATTGACTGCGACTGGCAAGAAGCTACCGTCAAGATCGACCAAATCAGCACGGGCGAAAATGTCCAAATCAGCACTTGCGGGATACTCCAAGTTAGCCCTCGCGAATCCATCCGACGCTGAGCTGGTAGCATCAGAAGTCGAGCCGGACGTGATTGCATCTGGAACAGAAAAAATTACGCTGGAAGCCAATGTCGACACCCCTACAGAAGCGGACCACAGTCCTGTACAACAAATACGCACTCAGGATGGTCCTATCCATAGTGACCAGCAGTCTAATGATGCAGATTTGGACGACCTCATAGACACGGCTCATCCTCCTTCACAACCCGGAATACCTCATGACAATGACGTACTTATGGTAGATGAAACATCACAAGTACGCGATCGCAGTCCGTCCCACCCTCCGTCGCCATCTCCACCATGTCAATCTATGCAACCAGCGGCCATTCCTACTCTTCATCTAGAAATGCTCACTCCTGAAGACCGGTTCCTGACGGTCGAGCAATGGATCAGACGGGAGATTGGAATTAGTTATGACCAACTCAAGCAGGATGGGAGGAAGCAAATTTCGTTATTCGAAGGAAGGGCAAGAGAAGTCCGGCAGATTATTGAAGCATTATGATTAAGTTTTGTGTAGTAGTTGGAAACCAATATGTTACTGTAAGACAGGAGGATAGCGTTGACTTAGAGATCAGCAACAACATAGCACTCATCTACATGTACTGTCGACATTAAGCTAGCCTAGAGAGACAATAAGAGGGATTTTTTTAAAAGATAGGGATGAGCACTGAGCACTAAGCCTGGAAGGAACCGATGGACGTGGTACTATGTAGAATATTGTAATTAAGGTAACGTCGTGTCTTCGATATCGATCCTGAACCAAACAAAATAAAACACAAGCGGAGCAAGGTCAGCGCCGACCCCTGATAGAATTGTCTCGTCTATATGATACATAGAACTGAACTGGTGAGTTAGCTTGAAGGAACAAAACACTGGATCGTCGTGCACCGACACAAAGATTCTCATCAGGACTGGGGTTGAACGAGATCGGCAAATCACCTCCCCTTCTAAATTCAACTGTAATGCCCTCGCGCCTCTAGTAATCCATTCATGTTCCTTGCTTTTGTCCGGACCGCTGCAGTTTCACCCATACCCAGCTGTTTGGTCGTCTGCGTACGGCGTCCAGAGCGTCGCAATTCCCCAATGTCCATGAAAATGCGTCTACTGGGTCTACTAATGGGCTTCATATCCGTAAGCACAAGGCCACAGGCCGGTCGTCACGATATTTGAGCTCGGCCCAAATCCGGCGTTGGGCTTCGACAACATTCAGGGAGTATTGGTCGGCGGTGGCAGTTGAAAGGTGGCAAGCAGTCCGAGCTGAAGAGACGAATAGCAAGGCAAGAGTAGGGGAGGCATTTCCGAGGACGAAGCGCCCACTGCCTACTCACGCTCAGCTTGAGATGGTTGTAGGCACGGCTGTGTAAGAGATCTGTAAAAGGTCTGACGTGGAGATCATGTGTCTGTCAGTAGTTCTATTGCATGGACACCGCATTATGCGGAATTTATTTTGCGTGCTTCGACGAATGTCACTGATACCGATGAGAAGGCGTGAACGGTCCCCATATCGGCACCTTCACAGTATACGTACCTGTACATCAAGTACCTTACATCGATCGAGAGCGTCGTTGGTTCAAACTGAGCCGGCCCAGGTAGGCCCAGGTGCAGCTTCGGAACTAGAAACCGAAGGCAAGTAGGTATTAGTGCGCGTGTAGGCAATCAGCGGAGGGGGATAAGGGGATGCACTCAAACTATGAGCTAGGCAGTGGGCATCACCGCAAGTAGTTGGACATGGATGCCTTACTGATCGGCAGTGATTTTGCTATTTTCGTGAGCACAAAAATGAGCGCCTCCACGAGCCGACCGTCCTAAAACTCGCGATCATCGAGAATGAAAAGCCCGCGCCGAACAAAGCCCTACTATCTCCAGCAGTTCCAATTAAGTGTTAGACTGGTCTGGCAATGATGACGATGCTGGCGTAGGTTCCGGGCGTTATGGATGGAATCAATCACTGTAAGAAGACAGTTCGTAAGAGGTACGAGATGGCAAGAATCTGCTCAGTATATGAAATGCAACGATCGATGAAGTTGCCACCGTGTCGGCGTGGCACCACATACTCTGAATATAGGCTAATAAAAGCGCTTCACATGCAGGCGGCAGGTAGTTGTGATCCAAGGAGCCGTTCGAGAGCGAAGATCATTATTAGGTCGCAGGATGACAGAATCAGGATCTCCGAGAGCTAGACGAACGATCCCCTCGGGAGAGTCACAGTGATCACCAAACCCCTCCAAGCCCTGGAATTAATCTGCGACTTGCAATATCGTGAATTTTGCGTACCTGACTGATGTCACTCGACCAATCACGAATTGCCCCCCTTGAACTTTGGACGAAGGTTGTCTTCGATTGCTGCTGGCATTGATAAAGTTGAGGGCAAAATTCAAATGGATGCATAACTTGTCCGCCGAGGTTACAGCGAGCGTTAGCGCTTAAGCCCTAGTAATTGTCATCATTTCCGAAATTTGAAAAGTCATTCAGGATTCGGCCACTTTACCGTAAACCAGAACTTATTGTCTGGAGTTAGAGAGCTTTACCTAACTTATCATTTCGATACATTGCACAGATAATTTCAGTTTTTGGTTATATTTCACCTTTCCCTTGTTCTACAAATGCAGTGTTGAGTAACTGAAATGCAAGTAAATGTAAATGAAGATGCGGTATGACCTGAGTACAATTGCTATCTATGCCCGAGCTGTTTGGATATTGAGGTTCAATGGGATCGAGATATGAACAAGAATAAGAGATCACGAGGATAATGACCTATAAACAAAATGCGGGTTGGACATGAGGGTATTAGGGCGGTGGCACAGGGGAGTGTGAGGACCGGCGAGGGCGGCACAAAGGCACATCGAATGCGACAGGAAAGGTAAGGAGCGTGTGTACATGTAAAACCTACAACACATGATGCAGACGGAAGACGGGTAAGATCCACGATCCAACGAGCGGAAATTTCAGACGGGAACCGGCGATGCGAAACGACGAAAGCGAGAACGAGAACAGTGAGCGAGCGTGATATGACCGGAAATGTACGATTCGACAAAAAGTGTTGTAGCTTGAGAATAACTAGTTGGAAGTAGTGTGATAGACATATCGCCGTACCGGTGTGTTGGGTAGAACGAAACCAATTCCGGAACCCTAGATCCATGAAACCCCTATGAACTATAAAACTATGTTAGGCCCCCCAAAAAATGAATGTGCTGCGTTTGCATACCTGAACGGATAATCTATCATACCCTGCGCCAAAAACCCCTCACAGTACTATTGCGGGACACCTTCGATGACGTCGAAGGCAATGGAAGCTTCGAAACCAAAGAGATCGGTTCATCAATTGACAAAGGAGACTTGGGTACTATAGCCGCCGGTTTCGCTTGCGACAAGAATGGTGTGGGAGTCGGCACAACAATTTTCAACTGTGGAGTGCTCTTCGAAGGCGGAGGTGGAAGTTTGGATATTGGTGGTGTGTTGGGTGGCGTCGGATGAGGGAGCCGTGAAGAAGACTGCGAAGCAAGCATTGATGCCAATTTCGATGGGGGCGTGAATCTTGTTGGTGGTGGTGGGATCTTCGATGCAGGACTTGCCCCATTTGGAATATTGGAGGTAACAACAGTCCGCGGAAGAGGAAGCTTTGAAGGAGTTGCTGGTCCAGACACGGCCCGAACCTTGGGTGTTTTTGTTCGCGTAGAGAGCTTGAAGATGGACTTGGCCCTACTCGGCGTCGAGCTCGGCATGGGATGAATGGAGATGGGAGCATCCAATACGGGAGACGACGCCAGTGAATTCTTGGAAGAACCGGATCTCGGCAACAGAGACAATCTTGACGCGCTGTAGCTTGTAGTGGGTGATGGAAGTAATGAGAGCTGTGATGCTGAAGCCGAAGGAAGGGTATGAGCATGCAAAGAAACCTGAGATGCACTCTGGAAGGATGTAACAGTTGAAGCAGACTGGGGAATGGGCGGCAGGATGTCGTCGAGCGCAGTGGCACGAGAGGGAATTCTCGATAACGAGATGGTCGGTACCGGAGGCACCGCCTCCCCACCGTTCATCATACCATCGGCTGCGAAGGAGATGCATGACGCGCTGAATGATGTACGTATAGGTGATACCGGGAGCGGGGGAACGTCCGTTAAAGACAAGGGTGGACGCTGAGAGCCGAAAGAGGCACGAGACATAGAGAAGGAAGCCCGCAAGCTAGCTAGGGATGACTTTTTGCTAATCATCTTTGTAGGTTTGACGGCTGGCTCTTCTGTATCCGAATCATTGGCAAAGTCATCGGAAGCAACTGACCCAAAAGTATCAGTGGTGTTGCTGTTATCAGAACGACCAGGAGAAAGTCTCGAGATGAAGCTAATAAGTCGGATGCGCTTGCGTGGGGTTTTCACCTCTTTGGATACTTCCTTGTCCTTTCTCGAGGGAGTCCTGGACCTCAAGAGCGCCCCATGCGGTGTTGAATCAGAGGGTGACGGAGTCAGTGATGCTGTGGTGGCAACTGACCATCGACTCTGAAGATCTGAACTGTTAGTGGAAGCGCGTAACCGCTGAGATTGCGGCACGTCATCATTTATACAAGCTTTTGAGACGGGAGGGGAGTACGACGATGACGGCGAGGCGGGATGAACACTGAAAGAAGGTGATGTCGATAGTGCAAGTTCAGCCGTAGGACGTATATTGGAACCCGGTGGTGTGGGGAACGCAGTAGAACAAGGGGATACTGGAAATACGGTAGCCGATGGTGATGCGGGAAACGCCGCACTGGATGGAGATGTTGCGGCACGGTCCCCAGTGAAAAGGGGCTCGCCTAGGAAGACCTCGGCGTCAGGGGAGGCTGGCAATGCAATGTTTTCCGGTAAGCACGGAGTAAAGGTCGCACTCGCAGGTGATGTAGGAAGACTGGTGTAGGGGCTCGTAAGGGCTGTTTCGCGAGACGGCGTGCATGAGAAATTGGAGAATGTAGGAGATGGATATCCAGAGTCGCGATCATCTTGGATAGGTGAAAGGAGAGAAAGCTCTTGTTCACCCTGTTCATTCACTTTAAGTGAGAAGGGGTCCATGCGTTGGAGGAGGATTGAATCAGAACGTTTGATGTCAAGAAGGTGTTCGTTTCGAGGTTCCCCGTGCACGATGACGGAGACGGGTAATGGCGGTGCAAAGATATCTTGTGGTTGGCTCTGATCTGAAGACAACGTGCTCGTGAAAGAAGGCAGGCGTGAAATACGCTTGGAAGATGAGCGCGAACGCATGACACGTGACGAAGTGGACTGAGTGGTAGATGTTGCCGGTGAGGGCGGCGGAGGACAAGGCAAGGGCTACTCATGTGAGTAAATTTTAACTCATTAAATAGCGGTTCATAAAATGAAATACCTTATCCACACTCTTGCGGGGAGTGGTAGGACTGGACTGCATTTTCCAGTGTGCCATTTCCTGCACGAGGAAATGGAGGGCGCGCTCGCGCTCGCGCTCTTCCTGCCCATCGTGCTCAGCGGGAGTCTGAGGTGAAGATGTGGCAGGAAAGAATAGAGCATCGTAAGATGGACAGCTGGACTCTGGTCGTGAAGAAGAAGATTCTACTGAAGACCTGGGGAGCAGGGGAGAGTCTGGTCTGTCAGAAGAAAAGGTACGGTGAGCTCCCAAAGAGGAAGATGGTGAAGGTGAAGGTGGTCTGGAATAGGCAAGAGAGACAGTGTCATCTTCCTTGAGGTGGTTGTCTGACTCAGAGAGAGCAAAATCGTACTGGTGCTCTATCCAAGAGTGTATACGAGCGTTGCGTGTGCTAGAGGTGTCGGATAATAACTGGCGAAGTAGGGCAGTGTATGCCACATCGTCTTCAGACATGCTGGGAGCCATCATGACTGGGGACGGAAAAAATTAAGAAGAGAAATCAACGGGAGGGCAGGTTATTAAAAGCGCGGCAACTCATTAGAGAATAAAAACTTTCCGTCAGGAAAATGACCTAAGTAGTTACTAATAACTAGAAGTTCTTCGAAGCGATCCTTTCAGATCCGTACAAGATCCCTATCCGGAAGCTAACATAAGCAGAACCCCATTCGCCAACATAGCACTAGTACTACCCATCCCTGCAAGTGACCTACACATGTTACACTCCGGTGGCAACGTGTCCGTACCACTCTTCCAACTTCTTTCTTGCTCGATGGCGTGTCATCCTGACAGAACCTGCCATTAAGATAGAATCTCATCTACCGAGCGCATAATAGTCAAGACGTCCGAGTCGGGGACCTGTCACGAGCGCCTACCCGATGTCGGGTGCGATAAGCAAACAAGTTTAATTGATGCAGCCAACGTTAAGTGGCAACAGTGTGGCCCAATCAAATTTCTCGATGTCACGGTACAATTATTTTTGCTGCGGCCCAACGGACTATATAATATATACTATGCTGCAGCTGCAAGTCTCCAGTTTCACTGCAATATAAAGCTTGATTGCTCACATATTTTGCCTATCGTCAGGTTGGTCGTCTTCGACTTCTAATGGATGCACGATCTTTAACCTGGGCAAATTGATCATACAGCCCAGTCCGCCCTGACCCGCCCTGGCTATAGATAGTTTCATCCCTTTTCGTCCTCACAAACAGCGGTGACTTCTATAAGTTTCAATATGTCTCCAAGATCACCTATGTAGCCGCTCAGTTACTTATTTGCACCTCGAAAGTTTGCTTAAGCCCACAACAAAATTCTGGGGTCAGGGCCCTGCGCAATGACATTTTGCCACGTATGTATATGATGAGTATCGGGTCCGCGGGCGGCTCCTAATTTTGGCGAAACAACATACGTTAGCAAGACGTTAGCTTGTCACAATAGCCTCCCTTAGTCTCATGTGGTGCTGAAATGCACTAAATATCCTCGCGATCGCCGTGCCAGAGTGCATAGTGCCACGCTCGAATTCAGAATGCTACAGCTCCTCCTCTTTGTCCGTGTGTTCACTGATTCGACTTCACTGGATAACTCTCGAGAACCGCTGCTCTCATGACATGATGATGACAGTAAATTCATACGGTGAGTACACCGCATCTGGCAGTGACAAAGACAATACTACAAACAAGAAGTAACTAAATTCTCTGTATCTGTGTCTTGCATGCAGGTACTTAATTTGCTTAACTTGAAGTACAAGAAGAACGCTGCGGGGGAGCTCCCATTCCAGAAGAGACTCAATACAAAGTATGTCGACCGGGTTCCATGATCGCCTCGTTACTGATAAAGGCACAACTGGGTACGAGTGTCAACGCATGGTCAGAATGTGTCCCAAAAAGGCCCAAAATGTCATATACCGCCCCCGCTACCACTAAACAGTTGACGGTGATCAGTTCTTGATCCTCCATTCCTGCCTGCCATGGACAACACATTTATCTATGCTGATAAGGTCTTTATTAGTAGGACCATGTGCTCTTTGCGGTGCTTTTTACAGGACTCAACCAGGACATGAAGTGTTATCGCGGAGGCACAGCACTGTCAACCAAGCATACTCCGGACCTTTGTCGACAGGGACGCGAATTCAACGTACGTCCAAGCAGCTTGCGCAAATGGAAGTTTGATTCTTCGCTACAGTTGCTGGTAGGGCCTATATCTCGTTGAACAAACACTGGTTTCTGGCCGGGATCGAAGAGTGGCGTTAGAGTTGACAATCTTTCGGGCCCAAAACATCCAAACAATAATGGGGATTGACATGAACATTCATTCCACCTTCTGGTCTACCGCATGCATTCATTAGAAGGTTCGTATCGCTAGTGCATGATGGCAATGCTCTTTCACCAAGAGATATGAAAGCCCAGTGGTGCTCCACAGGACCACTTACACATTCGTCGGGAGGTCTAGTGTTAGTTGAGGCATAATGTGACCTGTTCGCCTTGCTTACTCTGTTCAAATTAAATTCAACTTTGTGTCTTGGCGCAGTTGGATTCGAGATATGTATGCTGTCCTCGAAGGAGATCCGCTTCTAGCCGAGATGCAAACATATATGCTGAAATTCGCTTGCATGAGATTAATATGGAACAAATGGCGGGCAAATAGCTCGCGAGACCTGGTCACGGGTGCTGACAGAAATTCGCGAGTCTCGATCTACAACTGAACGTTCCGACGTTGCGACAACGTACATCTCTACACTTCCCTCCTCCTTCGGAAAGAGTCAGTACAAATAGTGACTGGCGGCTCACGTGGAGAAGGAACGGCAGATTTGAAGTCGACGCGAATTGCCCCGAATTCGGCAGGAACGTTTTGAACCCTAAGCCTGGTGACGAACGCGCCACCCTGTACGTCTCATAAAGAAGTAACCCGAAGGATAGGCGGGTATAAACAAAGTTCATGCGCACCGTTCATGGTTGGCATCGATGGGATAGTAGTAGTGTAAACCATTCGAATTATGAAATGTGTCTGACTAGCGTTCAGTGTCCATATTTCGATTAATCGCTGTCATGTAAGAATTATTAGTATCGCGCTCCAAGCCAATTTGACGAACCTTCCAACGAAAAAGATCACGAACCAATTGCATCATTGGTATCCCATAGTCAGACGAAGGAAGACATTCGTTCCTTCCTACAAACATGAAAAGGGGTTTATATATGGGTAGCACAACCCGTTGTGTCCGAGTTCAGACTCTCACTCAGGATGCTAGTGGAAGAAGTTCGCATACTCAGTCAGTCATGGAGTCAGTCAGGTCTCAGGAGTAGGTAAATTTGGTTTCGTGAGTTAGCTATGTGGACAGAGGGAGTCGTGGTAGGTCGTGGAGCCCTAATACGAAGCAAGCGTTGATTGACGTTGATTTGTGAGACTAGGCCTGGGATGTACACATTCAGGTTGTGAGCCATGGTACAGGTCCTGCATGTACCGTTGAGTCGTTGGCTAAAGCGCTATGGGCGTTTCCTAACCCGGAGATTTGCGACTAATTGATTCAACGCTTAGGACTTCAACTTACTCAGTAGCTATAGATGGCTCATTAATGTTGGCTTAGTCTGAATACATCCTCTTGAGTTCGCCATTACAGCGTTCGAACGTTCATTAATAGGTCTCCCCTAGGCAGACCCAACAGAAGGAAGACATTGGTTCCTTCTGAATTGAGAGGAAGTATGACTGCTACTACTAGTACAATTGAGAGTAGTATCTGATCAATAGCATCATGATGATAGTCTCCCGTGGGCAGACCCTAATAGAATGAAGGTAGTCGTTCCTTAGGGCATCATGATATCAATCGATCGAACTACCCTTGCTCGCATCAAACTAGCTCGCATTACAATTCCAGCTATCCAAGGTCGTCGATCGAGTTATTTGGAACGACATTGAATTCGGAATTTAGAAACATGGTAGATCTCTCCTGCGTCAAGTTTCAACAATACGGAAATTTGATACATATTCCTGGGCCTTCACCTTTGCTGCTAGCTATGAGTTCAAACTTCACACTTACAAACACTTCCATCTCCACCTCTTCTAGTGCACTAGAAGTTTTGCCCAAGAGAGTTAGGAGTTACTTATATCTTAGCCGGATAATCTCTCATTAGTAATTCCTAACGCGAAGGTGTCGTCCATGAGTACTTGAGTTGTCTTCTTTTAGTAGGCTCTGTTCAGTGAATCGGAGTCAACGACTCGGAGAAAGCCACCTTTGCTCATAATGAACTATTCCATCGAGAACCCTGTAACTTTGAATATTTTTTCCCGCTCCTCTCAATCGACATCATGCCGGACGTTAGCAAGTATGAGAATGATAAAGGCGTATTCTTTATGTAAGTAAGTGACTGGCGTTACCCGTACAGTTGTCGGTCAGAGAGGCTCTTGCTCACCTCACCTAATCTATTCATATGACCTGTTTCTTGAGATTAAGAAGTTGGAACACATTCACTAGTACTTACTGATCGACAGGTCGGATATTGTGCGGTGACTATGGTGTCCCCCTCCGGTGAAGAGCGCTTCTTCCCGTGAATAGTAATACTAACTCGTGAACTCAGAACTGCAAGTTGCAACCACGGCCACCTATTTACGTCAGTGCTGGTATGTAGACGGTTTTCACCTTCATCATTCCACAAATTCTGCTAGTCTCCGGGCAGTCCCTAATAGAAGGAAGACAGTCGTTCCTTCTGTGTAAATTCTACCCCTGCGTCGGCATTAGAGTGTCACGGTACAACTACATATATGTACATGCGCGGACAAAAAACGGGACGGGGGATTTTCCCCTCCTGTTATTAAACCGAATGTGTCGGCCTGAAGTATCCTTCTGCTTCTTCAGATAACGATTGACAACGTCACAGTTAATGTTCTGCCTCATTCAGAATACGGTGGTATGCACGCAAAGGCTTTGCAGTGATGATTGACAGCAATCTAAGTTTATCGCTTCTCGCTTCCCTGAATCCCTGTGGCGCTTTATGATGACAAGACGGAATTCTGACTCGGACTGCAAGGATTATGTATCCCGTTGATCGTCGCACGGCCATTCTGCTTTAATCACCCCGCTTGACTATAAAGACATGCCAGCGTTAGATAAGCCATGAATTGTGACATCTCAACCATGAATGGTATTTTCAGAACTAAAACCTTGATCCTGCCACCAAAAGAGAATTGCCGCATCGCGTTCTGTAGACAGAGGAGTTCGCAGTCACTTCAAATAAAATTCATTGGTTTATAGCCCTATGTGCTGCAATATTGGATAGTCGTCAGAAGTACCCCAGTGGAATGAGGCTTGTTCTCTTACCCTTCAGCGAAACCACATTGTTGCGGAGATCCATCGATCCGATACTAGTAGTGCATATGGGCATAATTTAATAGGATATTTTATAACAGATGGAATGCCAGTGGAAGTATACACTGATGCGAACAATGCGCTCTCGAGTTTTGAATACCCTCCGAGTCGTCGCTCCACCTTGTCACCTCAATAGGTATTCAATAACCTCGAATCTTGATGTGACACTCTTTGGTGCCTACCAAGAGCAAGAGTCGCCTGCAGTCTGCGATCATCATGAATTATTCGCCGGTAATGAAACAAAAAAGAAATAACGGTATGTATGTCAAAACTGGTGCAATTGATTCCAGTTTCACAATGCGTACTTACCGCGTTCTTGTGACAACTTGAAGACTTGGAGATACAAAGTACCACCGACCTTGGCAGGCCACAGCTCTCCAAACCGAAACTCTACTTCATGGGGAAGGTTCGAGATGACAACGGAATTTGGAAAGGCTTCTCAGAGCTCCTGATTTCCGGGATTTGGACCGTCCCTATACTTATATCCGGACATCCACCTCGGATGATACCCAAGAGGTGGATAAGCTGATTTACCAATTCTGCGCTCCACCGACATGGCGTCGGCGTGGCACTACTACTAGTAAGTAGTGCAAATAAAGTTGAGATCTGGTCATGATGGTGTTCACGCGCTCACCGTGACGTTTCAGTGGTTCCGGGCCCGGTCCCGTTTGGGTCCCGTTCTCTTGTACACGTGGGTTCCCCACGGGGTAACAGGGGGTAACGAGTACTACCATTTTCATCGTGAACATGTTTATCAAAATCGATTGCCGTGCCAGAATCAAAGTCGGTGCCAACATAGTGCATCAACAATAAAAATAAGTACTTCTTCATTGAATCTTCAAAGGTGTCGGTCAGTACTCAGTGTGCAAGCCTCAAAGTGTCACAGGTCAATCTCAGGTTGTAAATTTCATGGGTCTCAACCACCACTCCCATGATGACGAGTATTTGGAGTCCCACCCAATCACATCAATGAAATTTACCTTATCTCTTTTCAAATAGCCTAACCTGCCAAGTGGCAACACCGATTGAGCAATTCGTGACTCCGTCCAGAACCGACTCAGGGTGCACCGGTAAGTTCTCGATTATTCTTGTGCACCCTTCTGCATTATGGTGGTGCATAAGCCCCCAGGGCGCATTGCACAAACAGTTGACAAGGACAAATCCGAAAAAAAGAATCATATTCAATTCTCATACACCAGTGTCATAAGCCATGTTTTATGTGCGTACAAATGATTGAGCGGGTATCATACATATGAAAGAGCTACGATCAAAGGTCAGCTCAACGCTCTTGCAACAGTGAGGCGCATGCTTACTCCGTGTGTCTCACAATTCTTGGTTGCTGGAGCGCAGGAGATCGTTCAGCGTCCTGACTACAGTACCAGCGGCTTCTCGCACGCTGTCTCTATCACTTTCCTTGACCTTGGCAAGTAACTGCGTCTCAAACCGATCGGGGTGCCATCGTCTGATATTCTCCTTAATGCGGTCCTTCGGAGTCTTATCGACAGGATGCAGAGGTGACAACATGTAGGCTGTGATACTGGGTGTCGTCACGTCATCGGGGCCGCTGGGTTGTTTGAACACAGGCCACGGGAAATCGTCCCATTTCAACGCCGCGGACATCTGTAATCTATCCCACTGACCACGATGGTTCTCGAAGAGCTTGATAATGTCTTGCTTGTTTAAGATCTTTCCTGTCTTCGCCAGTCGCTCCTGCTCCAACCTGGCTTGCTCCCGGCGGAACTGTTCCTCGCGCTGCTGAGCCTGTTCAGCCTGACGACGATGGAACTCTGCTTCTGACATAGGAGTATGTGGGGGACCAGGTGGCACTTTGGCATTCTGCTGGGCTGATGGCGTTGGCGGCTTAGGTGTACTCGGCGGTGGCTGTGAGCTAGTGGTCGAGCTCGGTCGGCTCGAGGCTGTCCAGGTCGCGCTACTACGACTAGTGCTCGTCGATCCGGAGCTGTTCCTATCTGTGGGCGGACTTGTTGCAGACATGTTTCGCTCGGGACGATTAGGGATTGGCCAAGGTCCTGTAGAAGACGAAGAAGATTGAGAAGTAGACATCTGAGGAGGAGGTGGAGGTGGCGGTGGTGGCGGTGGTGTGGGTCGACTGGGCTCCGGCGGATAATAACCCCAGGCCTCCCAGTCCCATCGTTCCTGCTTCTTCTTCTCCTCCGCGCGTTGGCGTCTTATCTCTTCTTCACGCCTGCGAAATTCTTCCTGTTGAACCTTCTGCTTATCATCAGATCGGCGGATCGCCTCTGCCTCCCTACGAAGGAGCTCTTCCTCTCGACGCGCGAGTTCCTCCTCTTTCCTCCGGATCTCTTCCTCTTTAGCACGCGCTGCTTCTTCCTTGAGCCTGGCTTCCTCCTCCTTCCGTCTAACTTCATTTTCCTTGCGTGTCGCCTCCTCTGACTTTCGCAGGATGTCTTGTTCAACACGTCGCGCTTCCTCATCTAACCGCTTTGCTACTTCCTCCTCCTGTCGTCTGAGGTCTTCCGCCCGTTTCTTGGCATGCGCCTCCTTCTTCCTGACTTCCTCTTCTTTCCTCTTCGCAACCATCTCCTTCCGTTTGATTTCATCCTCTTTCCGTCTGGTTTCCTCCTCCTTCTTTCTTGCCTCCTCTTCCTTTCTTCTGATCTCGAGTTCTTTGCGCTGCGTTTCTTCTTCCTTCCGCTCAGCCTCTTCTTGTCTGCGGCGAGCTTCCTCTTCCTTGCGCTTGATCTCATCCTCCTTGCGCCTTGTTTCCTCCTCCTTACGCTTGAGTTCAATCTCCTTCTGCTTCGCTTCCTCCTCCCGTTTAACCTCTTCCTCTCTCCTCTTTAGTTCTAGCTCGCGCCTAGCAACCTCTTCCTCTCTTCTCCTGAAGCTGTCCTCTCTCTGGCGATTCTTGCGGTCATCATACTCCCGCCAATCAGCATCATCATCCAGGTCTTCGTCATACTCGCCCTCGGATACCTCGTGATGCGTATGAACAGGCCGTGGATAATAACCACTCTCGGCCGAATTGTAACCATAGCGCATGTCTTGCGAAGACAATCGAGCACGGAGGTTAGATGACTGCCAGCTCCGCGGAACCTCCTCCGGTGTCTGTGGAGAGCGCGAGGACTCATAACGAGACTCGAACGGCGAGCGCGACGGACCATTCCAGCCTTTGGTGGGGCTTGGACTTGACTGAAAACTGCCATCGTCAAATGAGAACGATTTCTTGGTGGCGATAGGTCTACTAGCAGATGGTGGGGGTGCGTGTGGGCGGGAGGTTTCTGAGGGGCGGGGGTATCCGATGGGGATTGTCGAGCTTGG